>RJWM01003868.1:0-107891 GCA_004363535.1 Dasyprocta punctata | reverse complement strand
TAAGGCAAAAGGAATTTAAAAAATCATATCCTGAGTTTTACGTGTGGAATATGGTAAGAGACAAAGTGAGAACTGCACTAGACTTTAATGAATCCAGTTTTCTGAAAAGATGATAAAACATGACTATGAAGCACTGCAATGTCAAGCAGAAACACAGAAACAACACCTAGAATTTAGAGGCAGATTTATTTATGTTGATGGGCACTGATCTCTGGTGGCATAGAACTTTTATGGGATAAAGAAAGTAAGAAGTACAGAGGGAGAATGGCTTGTTAATTGGGAACTGGTTTATACAATGTGCATCACAGTGACCAGCTATGCACCACAATGACCAGTTCTTTCTACAAGACAGAAACAACCACAACTGGAACAGAGCTACTACCTGGGCAACTAAGAAACTGAAGTGTGCTGGCTGGGAGTGGGTATTTTTTGCTACATTTCCCTCCTCTTTTAGTTTCCCCAGTGTCTTAGGTACTTTTGTCTTGTTGCTGAGACAGAATACCTGACACACAAAATTAGGGAAGGAGAGATTAATTTCTTACAGTTCTTGGAGGTTTCAGTCCATATTCTGCTGGCTGTAAGGCAGGGTGACGTGGCAGGGCAGCCATTCATTGTGGTTGCAACAGCAAGGTGAACAGGCAAGAGAAAGAGAGACATGCCGTCTCCTGGCTTACACTGTATGTTGGCTCCACCCCTGGGCAAGTGTAGCACTCACATTGCCAATCCCAGCATCAGACAACAAACCAATCACGAATGCTACACTCAGCCACATCCATGTCATGATTACATGAGACTTGGTGGGGACACAGGACCATACCCATAACACCCAGCAAATCTTTGCTGGGCATATCACATGTGATCTTCTGAGACAAAGTCCAACTCGAATTTAGGCTTATCTGTTCTGTTCTGTCAAGGTAGTGAGGGAGTTAATCTGACCTAGGAGAGTTTCCAGTGTGTCTTGAATGCTTATCAAATTTTCGTCAAGTGTTTGATTGATTGTTCTATTCTCTTGGGGCAACCATCCATAGAGAAGCAGCTAGGAGGGAATGAGGAGGAAAGGACTGGGGTAAGCAGCCTGAAAAGACACCAACCTGGGATATATATGTGTGTAGGAGTTCCTACATATATAGCTGGTCTTTGAGTGCAGGCTCTATGTAGCTTTTATTTAATCTAGTTTTTGAGTAACCTCTGCTACAAATGCGGACCCATTGTTGCTGCCTATGATCATGGGTAGGCCATATCTAGGGATGTTTTTTTACAGCAGGATCCTACAAACCATTTTTTCAGTACAGGTAGGGAATGGGAGGTCAGGGTTGGTGACACAGATGCTGAAGCCTGAGCTGGCGGCAGAGTTATGGGTGCTGGAACAGCAGTTTGAGTTTGCAGAACAAATGGAGAAGGCAGGTCTGGTTCTATTCTTCCTGGAAAACCAGTTAAAGTCTTTCTGTATGTGGTTGCTGTCCCAGTCAATTGGGTCCTTGGATTATTTTGTGTCACTGGTGGCAGGTTTCTAAACAGCAGTTTGCTGTGCAGATAATTCCTGAGGAGAATTTTAGCCAAAGTATTTCTGTCCAAGATGACCACATCATATCCAGCCTGTCAGACTTCATTCCTAACAGAGTTACTTCTATCCATACATACAATGTACTCAGCATCTGTCAGGGGGTCCATTTTTTAGAACACTGCATCCCAGTACAGCAAGCAGCACCTGGACAGTTAGGTCTTGGTCTAAGGTGAGATAGATCTCGATCAATGAATGCAAGTATTTGCACAGGTAGGCCACCAGGTGCTGCAAGGTGTTGACAGTCTGAGTAAGTATTACTGTTTTTGCAAACTCAAGGATCCAGATTTTATAGAAGCCAACAGCTCTAAGAAATTTACAGTTACCTGTGACTAGTTTCTACCAGATACAGTAGCAGAGCTTTTGTGCCTTTTTAGGGGGGAGTTTGAAAGTGTCATTAATCAGAAATGCTTTTTAAAGAAGGAACAAGATTATGAACCTCTGGGAGGTTGAGTCCAGGTCAGCTGTGAAGAGCAACCAGCCGTCAGGGGCCAACGAAGGCAGAAAAAGGCAATTTTAGGTCTAGGCAGGTGTATCAGCAGGTCATGGGTGGCAGAAGACTCAAGGAATGTATATGCAGAGTAATCATGGCAACATGAGCAGCTCAGAGAACTTGAACTGGCTTTTCTGGCAGGAGAGGTGTATGTTTGATGCAGGTAGGCATTGCCTTGGGGCAGAACTCAATCACCAAAGGGGCATGATTGATAGTAAGCCTCAGAGATGAGTCCTTTGTTCATACTTCTGGAAACACAGCTCTCAAAATTTCAGGGTTATGACTATCAGGCACTCCAGGCTGATATAGGTGCCATTTTTCCTCCCAGGTACAATGAGTCAATAATCAAGTCATGGACAGCAGGCCCAAATGTGAGGGAGGCTGACCATGTCCCAGGAGAGGTATATAGGACCCTTAAGCATGGACAGCAATTCATACATGCTATCAATCTCAAAGGATTTGCTTTGGAAATATTTCTTTTCAGGGGGTGCTCTTTAGTAACATTAGGTGTGTTTATTGGCTTCTTGTCTCCCTCTCTGAGGTCTGCCAGGAGAGCAGTGTGGTACTGACCTAAGGCTTCATGGCCCTCTGTCACATTACAGATCCAGTTTGGATGCACTCAGGGGAGAACTGTGTCCACCCAAGCATCAGGATCAGTCACAGTGGGGGGACTTTTGACTTTATCCAGGCTTGAGTCCCATCTGAAATGTGGTGACATTGTTCAGTATTAACAGTCAGAAGTAGTTGTTGACAGTTGTCTCATGTTGGAAGATGGGTACACAGGTGCGAAGCCAAGGTGGGAGAGTTAACTCCTTAGGGCAACTGAGTCCAAGTGACCTGGCTTTTTATCTCGGGATTTTCCCAGTTTAAGGGGCTTATGGGAGCAGCTCACAAGCCGAGAAAGGCATCTTTTCATGTTGTTGACAGCACAGAGATCTTGCCCAAAGTTATGAACAGTCTATCAGGCTAATGTGTGACTTGATGCCTATTTGTGGTTTCCATGACATCTGATAGCAATGGGGGTCTTGATGAGGTGGCATATTTGATGTTTAAACCCAGAAGCGAGTCATTAATCTCTACCCCTGGAAGGAGAGTTTTCGGAACTTTAGGATTGTAGTCATCTGTCTCAGGTTGATGCAAGTGTCATTTTCCTCCTGGGAAATAGTCAAAGTTGAATGTGCATGTTAAATGAGGGTGAGGCTGACTGCCTTGGTGTGACAATATCCTTCCAGGCTGTATGTTTGTGGCAGAAGGTGTGAGAGGGAAGAGTGCCAGTTGCCCCAATGATGGTAACCTTTTGACAGAAAAAAACTTTTGAAGGCAGAGAATTCTGTTCCATTGTCTACCAGGAAAGTCACAGATTTGCCCCTGACTTTTGTAATGATGGTGGACTCTCAGGGGTCCAGTTTGATAGAGCTCAGTCTGTCCTATCTATTCAGGCCTGACAAGGTGCAACCCATTTGTCAGGGCTGACAGTCCAATTTTCTTTAGTCAAAACGTGGACCTCAGAAGGAATTGCTGACAGTTATCTCAGATCGGCTTTAGATGATGTTATCTAACCAGGATAGGAGTGTCTGGGGGGAGGGGGCCTCTAGGACTGAATGCAGGCAATAAACTGGAACTGGTTCAATTTTTGGAAGTAGATGAGTTGCGAGTGGAAAGTGAAGTTATAGGTGATGGCAGCAACTGCCACAGCCAACAACAGTGTCAAGGTAGAATTCTCAGGAAAGGTAGACCTGTTTTCCTTTTTTTTTTTCCTATGAGATGCAAGGAGCAGTTTCATTTCATTTTTAACTCCATAAAAGCCATTTCTTCCACAGCCAGGGACTGTCAGTTTTACCAAATTAGTTCCCATTCTATCTTTCCACAGTGTATGTTGTGCTACCTTGAATGAAGACACAACAGATAAAGGGTGAGTGCCCCTCAGAGAGAGACCATTCAGATGCCTGCCTGGCCAAGTCTCCTGTGGGAATTTAGGAGCAACTTAACTGAGGAGGGTGTGAGGCTTCCACTGTGCCATATGTCATCACCATGGAACTGCAGGTGAGGGCCCAATCAGCCACTACAACCTGTGCTTCCCAGTCTTGGTGCACAGATGGAGCAGTCTATTGCTTAAGCTGTCTGTGCCACTCACTCAAATACTTATTCAGCAGCACTCAGAGGTTAAACATTCCAATGTCCTTCCCCCTTGAGGGTGGCCTTAATTAACAAGAGTTGATCAAGCTCTTCTTATGCTCGAACTTGAGCAGGACTGACAAATACACTAACTGGGTGCCCCAGGATTTTACCGGAATCAGACAGACATGCAGGCAGACAGACAGATTGTATACTCTTCCTTTTAGGGTCCAATGTGAGTTGCTCAAGCAGGGAGCCAGAAATGCTCCCCCAGACCTCTGAAGGGACTTGAGAAATCTCAAGGGCAAGCCTTACCATGAGGACCTGGAGAGGGCCTTGCTCCATCTGTGAAGGCCATGACTGGTGACCAGAGAGGTCAGCACAGTTGGCCTTCATGGCTGACATGCCAGATGCAACAGCAAGCAGAAACACCAAAACAATACCCAGGATTTGGAGACAGATTTATTTGCATTGATGGTAATGGATTGGGATCATTCCCAGAATATCAGGCCCTGATCCGTGGTGGTCTAGGGTTTTTATGGGCTAAGCAAGCAACAAGTACAGAAGCAGAATGGATTGTCAGTTGGGGATTGGTTTATACAATGTGCTTAATAATGACCAGCTATACATCATAATGGTCAGTTATGCATCACAGTGACCAGTCATTTCTGAGAGGCAGAAGCAACTGGAACTGAAACAGGAACTATTATCTGGGCAACTAACAGACTGAAGTATACTGACTAGTGGGGAGCATTTTCTGCTACAGTGCAGTAGACAAAAATAAAGAATAAATCTAAAAAATGATTTTAGTACTTGTACTATATTAAAATTCATTGTTTTTGTTGCCTGGGCATAAAATTGTTCAAGCATTTAAAGTGAAATTGTATGTTAGATGTTAAAGTCTCAAACATTGTGTGATCAGTGTTTTAGGTTTCAACATATTTGTTGAAATCCTACTTTTTACTTTTTAGTACAATCTTTAAAAAATTATTTTTGAATTTGTTAATGGCGAAGGGCTAAACATGAATAATACTTGTTAAAGTTTATATCTAGATATCCTCTCAAAGCCTCTTGCACTCATAGGTAGGGCATTTGGAAGGTGAGTGGCTCATGAGTGCAAAATACTCATCAGTAAATTAGTTGGATTAGTCCACTGAAGAGTTTAGAGCTAAACGTGATGTTGGGAGGAGCTGGATCACTGGGGATGGGGCCTGGAAGAATCTACCTTCTTCCCTCCAAGCTTGAACCTCCTCCTGGCTTCCTGCCTGGTATGCCATGAATTGTTTCTCCTCTGACCTACTGCCATGCCACCCTGTTATGGAGCTAGCCAATTATGGACTGAAACCTCTATAAACTTGGAGCCAAATAAACATTTCCTCTACAGTTGTGAGTGTCAATATTTTGTCTCAGCTATGAGAAAGTAGCTAGGACAATATTGATGGAATAGTGATGTGAAAAAACTAATAACTCTCCATGGACCAAACTATTTTTGAAGGGAAAATTGTAAAACAGATCTTTTTCTCTAAAAATTGTCACTGGGCTGGACAGAACATGTCCTCTTTCCTGTTTTAGTTCTTCGAGGTTATATTAAACATTTGGTTTTATTGTATTTCAGGAAATAAGAATTATACATGAAGATGCATATTAGTATGTCAATGTCAACACAACTTGATAAATTTGGATCTTTATGAAGCTCACTCTTAGTTCTAGGATTCTTTTCCAATTCCCCATGTTGAGCTTTTTCTTTAGCAAATATTAGATCGTTTCTTAGAAAAACAAATGTGGAAATGTCTGATGAAAAGTTTTAAAATTTATTACTGGATTTTACCAAATAGTGAAGGCAAAAATTGTATTGTACACATTATATTTACTGCATTCAAACATCAGCAAGCCTATGAACAGCACCAAGCAGGACAGTACGCAATCAAGGTGGAAGAAAAAGTTTGAACATGAAATTTTAATTGTGTTCTGACACAGACACTTTTAAAAAGTGTTTACTTGGAGTAGGGACATAGCTCCATGGTAGAGCAGTTCACTAGTAGTCTTTAAGGCCCTGAGTTTGATCTCCAGCACCACAAACAAAAACAACAACAACAAAACAACAAAAGCAACAAAAAGAACAAAAAAAAGTAAAAACCTCAAAAAACAAATGAAGAAAAAAATAAAACCAAATAAAATTTTCTCAAATGCATAAATCAAAACAATTTTATCAAAAGTAGAACACATCAGTTCTTAAAATACTACTAATAGTAGCAATAACACTTCTTTGTTTTGTTTTTTCCATAATATCAGACACAGTTTACAGGCATCTGCATATATTAATTTATGTGGTCTCAGGATTTGATCAGTGACTGATTATTTCTGCAAATGTGGAGCTGGACCACAGAGAGGTTAGGTGGCAGTGCTCATGTGGCATAACCATTTCACTAAGCCAAATTATATCAGAGTAAATGCTGAGATTAATTGTCTAAGAATCATAGTTTATTAACATAAAATATATAAATATAGTAATAAATATAGTAACTACTGCTAATAAGTTAGTCTTAATGATTGTTGATAAAAAAATTTAAAAAATAATTTGGAGCCATTGCACAAAAGGACATTAAAGAAGGAATGATAATTTTAATGTACAGATGCTAATGATAACTATGAGAGAAAGTAAAGCTTAATGCCTAATTAGTTCTTTTTTCTCACATTTTCTGCAGCAGTCTGCATTATAATGAGTTCTAAAATTTTCAACTTTATTGAGCTCTGGTCATAAGAATTTGTGTTTGAAGCAAAAAAACTATTGGACTTGCAAACATTTGAAGACAAAACACTAGGAATTATTATTTACTTGAACCTGTTGCCCTCCAAATTGAAAGTCCAAAGTACTATGTAAAACTGCTTTAGATGTGGTGTACAAAACGCAATTTCTTTTGTTGCTATGATAAACAGATACTGTGAATTTCTTTTCCTAAAAACAAAATAAGCACAGGTAAATATTTTGATTGAATGTGTTGGAAATTTGCTGATTCTAGTTTAAATTGCAGGAAGAGTAAAATGTATGGAAGAATGTAGTTGAAATGTTTTACATCTATTTATTTATTATTTATTTATTTATTTATTTATTTATTTATTTATTTATCTTTCCCCTTGAGTGTGCTTATGTTTGGGCATAGATCACAGTAGGCCAAGGTATAAGCAAATTGACAAGAAATGAAAGGTCAGAAGGGCAGCTAGCAAGACATAACGGAAGAAACCGAAAGAAGTAGTGGGAGTTTCTGAGTTGAGAAAGTAGGTGGGGATGATCAAATGCTTTTTATCCCATTTTTTAATGAGAGGTACATTTACTGCATATATCATAGGAAGGTGAGACAGGAAGGAATAATTAATGGTATTTTAAAACTGGAGACAGCCTTTTGGCAAAGTCAGGAAAGAAGCTAGCAAAATGGCCTCAATTAGGAGTTTAGGAAAGAGATAGGTGTCTTGTGCATGGAGAGGTTACAATTTGATGGGAAGAACCAGTAACATACCCAAAACTCCACCACGCTATGACTACCCTGTAATATTCCTGTGCATGACCTGGTCTTAGACAAGTTAAAACAGACAGCTGCATGATCAATTTAAAGTCTATTTATTCAGTCTATTTCACTATGTGTTCTGGTGAAATGGAAGTTGAGCTTTCTTACTCTTGTTGAAAAGGAAAAGTGTGAAGAGAGCGAAGCTCAGATGGAAAACTGGTCAGCAGGGGACACTAACTCTTCCCAGAGGCACCATCGAGGTGGAGCAAAGCATCCCACTGTGATTTTCCTTGTGGAAACCAGTGATCTTGTTTTCTGAACATGACAGGAGAGAGCCTGAGGATGGGAATACCAAGTGAATTTCAATGGAGATGCCTAGGTTCTCTGATTGAGCCCAAGTATGATTAACACACCCTTTACTGTCAACAACAATGGAAGCTAAACACTTGAAAGAGTAGCGTGTAAGGGCTACTTCCACAAATCTGTCTGTTAGAAACAGGTTGCAGAATCAGCTCGGGTTAGTGCCAGAATTAATGCCAACTATTTAGAGAGCCAATCAACAAACAATAACTGGAGTTACTTCAGTACCTTTTAAAATTGTTGGTGTTCAATACTTGACACAAAAAATTAAATAGAATTTCTAAGCAAAATCTCACAGCCATTATTCTTTTATTGCCATCTTTATGAAATGCAAGTTTCTATTTAGATTTAGATTTTTATTTTTTTATATAGAGATTTGAGGTTATAAAAATTCTTCTTTCTTTTAAGACACTATACCATGTTGATATGCCATCAGGAGATCACAACTAGACTTATAAATTATAAGCTTATTGTGATAAGTTATAATCAGTTGATAATTTTTTTCAAAGGGTATTACTAAAGATATCCTTAGAAAGGTGCTTTTGTTGAGTTAATGCCTAGCTGATTGTCTATTTTCATTAGAAGTAAATGTACTGTTTCCAAAACACTACCGACAAGTTGCAAAATATTTTTAAAATCACTTTCTAAATTTTAAGCAAAAGTTATACGGAAGGAGAAAACTTAAGTCTCCACACAGAACATTTGTGACAATTGGACATTTGCCTCGTTGTCCATTGGATGGTTACCCTATCCTCATGTGAAGAGAAAACATGTCTCATGGCAAGTTTGATTTTTTTTTTTTTTTTGCAGTGAACTCGGGGAACATTGACATGAATGCTGTCTACTGTGTCCTTATTTCCACATTAATCAAATCTGTTGGAAAAGTGGGTTCATTTATATATAATGAAAACTTCAAAGGATTACATTCCTCACTGTGGGTTACTTGCTTTAACTGCTGACAATCAACAGATCACTTCTCACATGAGGGATTTAAATTGATCACTTAAATTTCGTAGATAGCAGGTCCTGCACTGCCAATAGACTTCTGAGTAGTCCAATAGATTTTGGAGCAAAAATTGTTTAACACCCATCATTATCTTCTTAAAAACACTAAAATGTACCACAAGCTATTATAGCTATGATTTCTATGTCACTCAGAGAAGCATGGTTAGTCTTTACAAAACGAGGACAAGAGAGCTCATAGGGATGCCCAGATGACCTCATCTAACTCATAGATAGCCAATGGAAAAAAATCTTTGCAGTACCAGGGTCTTCTGTATTATTCTCACAAATCAACTACAACTTCTTAGATTTTCTTACCTGTCTGCTGATTCAGTTCTGGCCGTGACAAACCAGACTAAACTCCTGTGGGCCTGAACAATGTCAGACAGCTCACAATGGCATAAAGAACCAGAAACAAGGAACTTGGAGTCTATTGTAAGGAACCTCCTCAGATGATGATATACTCATCTTTTAATGATTACTGTGTAGATATAATAACATCATCACTTTGTGAAGCACAAGGAACTTTTCCATTCTACCCCAGCTACTTAAAATTATATAATGAACCCAACACAAATAGACATGGAACCTCTCTGTAACAGATGGCAACTTTTCCTTCATTGTTTTCAGAGAATTCCATCTGTGGTTGGCTGGATCTAAAGCAAAGCACCATGGTGGAAAGACCTGGTTGAGGACAGCTGCTCTTCTCATGATATTCAGTAAGCAGATTGAGAGAAAGAGAGAAAGAGAGAGAGAGAGACAGAGAGAGAGACAGAGAGAGAACTGTCCTAAGAATACAGGCTTCCAGATTACACTAGCATCAACTCATCTCTCCAACAAGGCCCTACCTCCAACAGCATAGTCAGATGTGCTCTCCACTCTGGATAAATTCATTGATGATTACAGCACCCTCTTGTCCAATCATCTTTTAAATATAGAAGACTTTTGGGTGTCATTTCAGATGTAAATCATAACAGCCATGTCTGTCAGAAAAGCAAGTATTTGGAAAGTACAATTTGTACCTTTTGCTTTGGGTAAATAATTGATAATGAAACTATGAAAATCCACACCATGAAATAGTCCAAATATATATTACATAGCATGAGAATATTCATACGATCTCATTTTGGCACTGTAATTGGCTTTAATATCTTTGCCCTTTGCTAGTTAACATATACTCTGGTCTCCTGATTGGTTAATTTCATCTGCCCTGGAAACCCCCTGGGAGACCTTAGATAAGGCTCTGGTCCTGATTGAAGGAATCCTCCAGGTGGGCCTTATCCAGGTGCCCCCGTCGAGAGTAAATATTATTGCAGTCATCATTTATGTAGGACAGATTGCTGTCTTGAGTCCTTTCTTGCTCACAGTTTATTAGAAACCTTATTATATCTTATGATTTCAACTTAATACAATTCTTCAAAAATGGGAAGATAAAATTTTAATGAAGCAAGCAATTGTGAGGCTACCCTTTTTTGGGGAAAAAAAAGCCTTGTCAATCTTAACTTGTTAAATTAATTCTACAGAGACCTACAAGGAGAAAAATGAAAACAAAGTTAAACAAAGAATTCAAAGTAAATCAGAGAGCCTGTAGCAGTTTACATGTCTTTCTTTATTGCGTTTCAAATTTAATGAGGATGAGAAAGTAATTGTTTTCTACTCTTCCCTGACAATTCTACCTCAGGTAACTAATCTAGTTTCCAGATTTGTGCTCATCTAAAATGGGTATACTTGACTCATTATTGTTTTCCCCAGACTGTGTTTCTGGAGCAAAAATCTTCTAGTAGTTAACTAAATATATTGCTTTGGACTGCCTCCATCAGCCATGTAAATAGCACAGTGAGTATATCAAGAAGTAGGAAGTTCATTATGGTTTTGATACGTCACAGTCTGGGCATAACCACAGTACAGAGCAATGGTATTCAAATCCATCATTCTGGTATCTTATATTAAACAAGTGCAAGTGCTTGGGTTATTTTGGAACTAGTTTTCTGGATTTAATTTGCCTTGTACATGAATTTAACTAATACATATTAAACACTTACTGGAGCACACACTTTTCTAAGGTGATAAATTGTAACCATGAGGAATACACTCTAATTACCATCTTGAAGATTACACTGAAGTGAGTGGCATTTTGTAGCTGGTGATCAATGCAGTGAAGCAAAGTAAAGAGCAAAAGAAGACGAGAGTGATAAGATGCTTCTTCTGCAGATACTTGTTAACCTACATTGAGGATACTTCCAATAAACCCAGCAGAAGAGGAAAATATTGTCAGCTGAAAATGCATTAATACACCTGCGCTACTGCACATCTTGACTCATCCTCACAGTGCACTTTAAGAGGATTGATCAGTTCGTTTTGGGATTGTGTGGCTGACTGGGTGCTGCTGCTGTCCAGCTTTATGAGAGAGTACTATCCTCATATGAAGGGGAAAAGTTTAAAATTCAAAATTTAAAGTGTGATATTGTTGACTGCATAGCACTTTCTACACCACCATAAAGCAAAATGTCACACAATGAACCTCTGTAAATTGGGACTGATTTTAAATGAGAGTCAGAGATGAGGTAAGAAAATAATGCAGCGCATTATTTTTTGTGAATATGATGCTTTATTATTACTTAAAGTTTATTTAGTTTTCATAATTACAACTTGCAATGTAGAAGTTTGAAAAGTAAAGAGAAAATTCTATAAAGCGAGCCCAAATAAACCTGTACTGGTGTATAGAAGATGCTAAAACTGTCAAAGTAGAGCTGCTGAGTTTTCGGCAATACACATCTGTCCTTTTCACGCACAGGCCCTGAGGCCAGGGTCAACCATGTATCACAAAAGACTCACTTGAACAACTTGCTTTTGCACTGGGAAAACGATCAAATGTTTGAAATGTTTTTAAAAATTTTTTTTAATTAAAAAAAAAAACTCTGGAAAATATTAAATGCCTGTAACTTGCAAACACCAACTTTTGATGTAAAAGGTATACCCTAACCAATGTATATTTAACTGGATTATAGATTCTTATCTTTTGTTAAAATACATATACTCAGTGGACCAATATAATACTAAAGTATGTATATATTATATAAATGTATATATCTATATCTCCATGCCTGCTTGTGTATAATGCAACTTTTGAGAATGAAATTCACATAGAATCTAACAACAACTATTCCTAAGAGCCTCCAAGAAGGCTACCTATCCCCAGTGAAGCTAACCTATATATAGCCTTGCAGTAACAGTAAAATTTGTCTGCTCAAGATTTAGACCATCTTCTGCCTGTCGTAAATCAACCCAGAACAATATCTACTTATCTGAATGTACTCTATCTATGACAGGTAAATCTGTTTAAAAGTGATAAACTGCTCTTCAGATGTCTTCTAACCTCTGCTGGTTTTAATTAGTAACAGATCCTGACCTTTCTAGATTTAGCATGGTGAGAGTATACAAAATAACACAACCATTTTCCAGGAGTAAACCATCCTCGATTATAATCTTTTGAGATCCCATCTCTGTTTATCACATGAGGTAGATTTTTGCCTTGCATAATGATTTCTGTAGTTTTGTTGATATGACTTTGACAGCAGGCATTATGTGACTCTTCTGCTAATCCTATTCCTTTCCAGCTCTTAATCCTATGGCATACTTTATCTCAAATAATCATTTTGACAGAGTTACTGATGTTAATTTACATTTTTATCACGGACAGACAGTCAACTAACACTGGCTGTTGCTGAGTATGTCTCTGAGTATTATACTGGAGATACTGCAGAAATGAGAATGAATTTAACACATCCTGCAACCTAACATAGAAATTTAATGGAGATAAATTTGTGGGAGTGAAAGATGCTTGATTTCATTGTGATGAAGTAATGAAGAGAGTTGGATTCATAGGAAAAGCGAGAGTTTAGAACACTTCCCTTTTGCCCCCCTTTCCCCTTTCCCATGTATGATCCTAGAAATTTCTCTGCTTCACAGGTAAATACTGGTAACCTAGTCTCTAGCAAGGTGAAAAGACTCTGAGTGTTTCTATTTTATCAGTACTCTAATCTAACACTTTCATTATTAAAGTCCAGAATGGCGACTATTGGAGTAGATCAAACACAGGTCATCACTAGTTACCT
Organism: Dasyprocta punctata; assembly: GCA_004363535.1. NCBI lineage: Eukaryota > Metazoa > Chordata > Mammalia > Rodentia > Dasyproctidae > Dasyprocta > Dasyprocta punctata. The sequence goes on along the minus strand of RJWM01003868.1, from coordinate 94,742 downwards.
GAGGAAATGGCACTTAGTAGAAGGGAGTTGAAATGGAAGAAGTCTAGCCGATTGCTAACCCCATAGACTGAACAAAGTCTTGCGTTTTCCTCCCTAAAATTGTGTAAGACTAAGTGAAATGAATGGAACTCAGACAGTAAGTTTTTAAAATATGCACAAGTGCATTCAAAGGCATACAAAGGGTAATGGAAAAGCAGAGAAGAAGTCATTAAAATAATTATCTTTAAATATTGCACACAAAAATTTTTAAATAAGTTAACAGATGAGCTGATTAACAGTATAGTTCAACAGGAACTGAATTAGAGAATCAAAATATGAGTTGAGAAAATTATGCAGAGGGCAACCAGAGAGATACGGAGGAGAAAACACTTGGTGAGCCAGAAACGCGCATTTAAAACTTTTTTCATGTTAATCAAATGTATGAACTTTGAATCTGAAACAAATCTCATGCTAAGTAAACCAAAATATAATTCAAACACCTGTCAATATCAAAACCAAAGACTTATGATAAAAGTTCCAAGAAAGTATATTTAGCAATGAGCATCACATTAATTTAGATTTCTGAACAACATCACTGTTGCAGGAAGAGGGGGATGAGAAAGCAGGATAAAGATTTTGAAGATTTAAAGTTTTTTTTCAAAGTTTCAATTTTATGTCTATCCCCAGGATATCATTTAAATGCAAGACTTAAGTAAAGAGCTTCATTTATAAAGTAGTTAGATGTCTTATCACATGAAAACTTCTTACAGGCACTCATGAAAAGAATACTCAAAGTGAAATATATCTCAGAGAATATTACTTATCATTGCAGGAAAGAACAAGTTGGTAGCATTGTGAAGTTTGTTCTTTTCACCTTGGCAATAACTACCTCCTCTTTCCCCATTCAATCTACAAACTATACAAATGCTAGCAATCTACAAGAAAACTCCAGATTGATGGCAATGCATATAGAAGTAGAGTGGAAAAAAAAATAAAACAGAAGGAGGTGGCTGTCTGTTGAGATTCTTATGGTCTAGCAGAAAATTTAAACAATAAACTTAAAATTTGGCAAAGAAAAGTAGCAATGAATGTGAGTCTTAGGTAGATACACATAACGAATAGAAAAAAATTAGTTTGTGTACTTTCAGTTAAACATGGTAGATTGATTAAATGTTTGATTTGTATTTCTACTTGAAAATGTACTAAAACAGTCCTTAAAGAGTAGCAATGGTATAAATTAACAACAAAGGGAATAGGAGGAAAAACAGCACTGTGTGAGAGGTAGCAATGTAATTTTGGAGGATGAAAAAGAATGGGAAAGTCATCGACTTTCAGCTAAGAATGCTATGACCTAAGCATGGCAAACAGCAAAGCCAGCAAGAACAAAGATGATTTGCATTTCCTGTCCACAATGATCAAAATTCTAGGCTCAGAAGTGCTTGCTGGAAGAAGGTGAAACTAAAATATAGAATACGGGGAATATTTCATACTATTTCTCCATTTCAAATAGCCCATTAAGTATTATTGTCTCACCCATGAAAAGACAAAGGGAGAAAATGCAAAGGAGATTTTGCACTAAGAAACCTGGACACCAAACAGTGTAATGGAGCCAGGAATATAGTTCAGTGGCACAGTGTCTGCCTGGCAAAAGTAAAGTCATGAGTTCAATTCCTGGTACCAAACCAAACCAAACCAAACAAAACAACAGCAACAAAATGAAAAAACAAACAAGCAACAAAGAACAAAACAAAACAGCACAATGGACAAGGCTTCTTGCTGAAAGAGAAATTAGATAAATATCTGTACTCATAGTAAATAATAGACTTGTTGACTCCTCCTACTAATCCAGAAGCTCTCATCAGATTTGTGCCTTCAGACAAAAGTGTGGAAGATTCCTTTGTGGAGAAACTAAACAGGGCAATAAATTCAGGTAATGGAATTAATAGTTTTTTTTTTAAGGAACTAGCAAAAATTGCTCCATCATACTCTGCTGATGCATCCCGACTGCCTTTTTCATGACAGAAAAACTGTTACAGGCAGCTGAGTTAGTTAAAAATATTATAGGCAGTGAGACAGGGCTAGGTCCTCAGAGAAGCCAGTGTAAAGTTCACATACCTTGCAACTGGGGGAGACAGAAAACTCCTGCTGTGGGCTCAAGACAAAAGATGAAACAAATGCACCCATATCCTAAGGACTGATATTCTAAATAGGTCTCTATCACTCTGAGAAAGCCAGAAGTCACTATCCCTGCCCCCTATGGAAAGAGTCACTGCTTCGTAAGAATGCTCACTTTTTACATGACTCTCTTCCCCATTTGTTCCTGATCTAATCAATTTTACCTGAGCAATTAATCTTATTCATTAGCCATAGTTCTCTTCCAACTTATACTCACTTCATGAGTTCCTTTTTCCCCACCTTAAACCCATCTCGCCCCATGATTTTATGCTATAAAAGTCCCTAAAAAAGACACAGTCCCAGGCAACTCACTTGGGACCCCTTTTGTCCCTCAGACAGAAGCTTTCTTTCTCTAAATAAATACATTCTGCTCTTGACCTCTGTCTTAGTTACTTTTCACCATTGCTGAGACAAAACACCTGATGCCCAAAATTAGGGAAGGAAAGGTTTATTTCTTACAGTTCTTGGGAGTTTCAGTCCATACTCCATTGGCTCCAAGGCAGCATGGTGTGGCAGGGCAGCCACCAAACAGCAAGGTGAACCAGTGAGAGAGAGAGAGCAAAGACATGCCTTCCTCTCACCCTTATACTGTAAGTTGGCTCCACCCCTGGGCTGGTGCAGCACTCACATTGCCAATCCCAGCACTAGACAACAAACCAATCACGAATGCCAGACTCAGCCACATCCAGATTACCTGAGGCCTTGGGGGCACATGGGATCAAACCCATACATCCCACCCCTTGCTCCCCAAGGACTCATGCATATCCTTTATACAAAAAGCATTTAGTCCATTTCCAAGGGTTGCCACAGTCCTAACAGTCTCAGCATTGCTGAAAAGTCCAAGTCTCAAATCTCCTCCAAGATCTATGTCAAACTCTTAACCGTAACCCCCTGTACAAATGAAAACAAGTTAAACACTTCCAAAATGCAAAAGCACAAGAGAAACACTACCATTCCAAAAGTTACAAACAGGGGAATAAAAAGCATTGGAACCAAAGGAAGTGCAAAATCCAGCAGGCAAACATTAACTCCTGGAGTTCTACACTCAGTATCTGAAGCAATCTGGTTGCAAGCTCCAAAAGGAGTGATTCCACCCCTGAAGCAGTTCCAGGGGCTCCATTTTTTCATAGCTTCTATTTTAAGCCCACTCTGCTCAATTCTTGCAGGTTTTCCTGGATGACCCACATTCCTGGCTTTTTTAAACTTCTGGGTTTTCCACTGTACCCTTGGCTTCACCCTTACAACTTTACATATTGCCCTCTGCAATCAGGTCAGAGCTGCACGTTTTCCTTGCACTTAAAGCCAGTGCCACTTGGATACTGCCAAGGTCTGCTGCCAACTGGAGCAGTAGCCAGGCTTTCCTCTCTCTTGGCTGTAGGGGTCAAGTGCCTAGATCGCTGAGATCTCTGAACCTGCTGTGAGGGAAAGCTTCTCTATGTTGCCACCATTCTGGAAGCTGGTGTGACCGCTGCCATTTTGAAACTTGGTGTAGCCACCACCATTTTGAAACCTCCTGTGGCCTCTTTTGTCACTCTGGAACATGGTGCTCTGTGGCTTTTTCCTCTGAGCAAACACTTTCACCATTGCCAGAGTGAGGTTGCAAAAGGTGGAGGCCATTGACTACCGAGGATGACCCCAGGCCATTTTTTTTATTTCTTTGTTCCTTCTCAGCAATCAAGGGCTCAACTTTATCTTTACAGTCCTTGGCTTTCTGACCAAATTCACAATGTTTTAAATCACGATGCTTGGTTCTTTGCTCTTGATTCACAACATAAATCTGGCTAAAAGTCCCCAACAATAGCCAGACCACCATTTCAACATTAGATTGCCCTGAAATTCCTTTCTTCAGATTAATCTGTCCATTGCCCTTAATCTCAGTCTCAGGTAAAATCTCTGGGTACAAGCAGAATGCATGCAAACTTTCTGACAGGCCATAACACACATAGTGTGGAGACCAACAACCAAAGCAGTCCTTCTTCCCAGCAGAAACCTCCCAAGGCTGGTCTTTAGCAGCAGGCTCTCTATCCACCTTTTGGTCTCCTGAGTTCTGAGCAGAATTTCCTTACAGAACAGCCTAAGCTGTTTCAGCACCACTCTTTCAGGTGACATTTCTGAACTTTTCCAAACTCTTCCCACAAGCCATTCCCAAAGGTTCTTGAACCACATGGTCAGGAATTGTCACTGTAATGACCCCATTCCTCTGGTACCAAATTCTATCTTAGTTACTTTTCACTCATTGCTGAGACAAAATATCTGACACCCAAAATTAGAAAAGGAAAGGTTTTTATTTCTTACATTTTTCAGGGGTTTCTGTCCATAGATACTCAGTTGGCTCCAAGGCAGCATGACATGGCAGGGCAGCCATTCATGGCAGCCACCAAACAGCAAGGCAAACCAGTGAGAGAGAGAGCAAAGACGTGCCTTCCTCTCACCTTTATATTGTAAGTTGGCTCCACCCCTGGGCGGGTGCAGCACTCACATTGCCATTCCCAGTGCTAGACAACAAACCAATCATGAATGCCAGACTCAGCCCCATCTAGACTACTTGAGGCCTTGGGGGGACACAGGATCAAACCCATACAACCTCCATCATTCCTAAAATTCATTATCTGATTTTTACAAAACATAAACTCACACTGTCTTGTATCAAAGAATAAATCAAACTCAAAAAATTTGGTAAAATAAAGTTTTCAAAATTTAATATTCTTAGAAATGTCACAAGATATGTATATGAAGAAAAATAGAATGGTGAAGAAAGGAACATTCTCAAAAGCAGAAAGAGTTCTTGAAATCAAAAATATGAAGAAAAGAAAGACTACTGCTAAATTGAAACACAAAGAGGAAGTTTGAAAAGAGGAAGCAGTAAAAAAAAGACTGAAAATATAGGCATTTGGGAATTAATACAGGTATGTTCATATCTGACAAATTATCTAGAAAAAGAAAGGTGTAAATAGATGAAAATAATCAAAACTACATTAAATTGCCCTATTTAATATATGGGATTAAATATCTTATACATATTTCTCCAATGAAACAATTTAAATGCTAAATGGTATTAGAATTATATCTTAAAAAAGTTGTAATAAAAGTGCTCTAAATACTAGATGAAATACATGAAACATCCTTTTAATATACATCCCTCCATGAAGAAAGTAAGCCAACTTCTCAGAGGACAAGAACAAGCCGGAAACACCAACTCAGTATAGCAAAAATGTATTAACACTGTGGCTGCCCTGAGGGTGTCTGTCTTAGGAACTTGAGTTTTAATAGTTGCAGTGAAGAAAGGAACTAACATCTCATGTCTGAGTATGGTAGAGAATTAGAACGATCACTCACATAAAGACCTCTGAAAGTCTATAATCTCAGTGTTAAAGAAACTAAAAATAATCCATTCTTCAAAGGGAGATGTTTAACAAATTTTCGAATTTGGACACTTGTTTGTGGAATGAAAGTCACTCCAGAGAATTTACAGCTGTAAGCTTCCCTCAAGTACTACTAGAATTTAAATTTTCTCTACATAAGTGCTATCAAAAAATCCAAAGGGGGAAATTAATGTAAAGAGGCCACAGGTTTTTAAATACCTTCAACAAACACCATTCTCTGGAATATTACACATTTACACACAGGCTCAAAGAAATCTCTCAGGTAAACTACTGCACAGGTGCTTATGATTTCACTTTTCAGTCACAAAACACTCACATAAAATAGCAATCTATTTTCCTTATCCTCACAGACAGTCACCTTCTAGTCTGTTTCTTATTCCATCTTTTCAAAGTACAAATAAATAACATATTTTATAGTTCTTTATTTGGATTGCATGTTTTATTACAATTCAAGAAAAGAGGTGTTTTCTGGTTGTTTTTGTTTATTTGTTTTTGTTTTTGTCTGCCTCTTTATCCATGAGCAGTGGGTCATGTACAGAAAAATGAACACACAGCACTGCACCTATATTAGTACCATATGGAACACTTAAAAATGTCTGCAGGTATTAATAAAATAATAAAGAATGAACATAATAAAACATAAAACATATTATCTAGCCCCCCAACTTTAATACAAATGAAATGTTTGATTAGTTTTAGTGTTAGTTTTAGCATTTGACTTAGATTATCACATGTGACTTGTGTCCAATATCTCTGTTGAACCCCATGCGTTATATTTGTAACCAGAACACAGCTTTTCATTTTCCCCAACTGAAGTGAATTCTTATCTTGTCTACCCTGGAACTCTTTTATTTTTGTGAATCATTATTAACTTAGCCTCACAAGTGCATGCAAGTTTCCCTTCTTTGCTGAGACAGCCAAGTGGAGCTGCCATTCCTGTTTCTGGGACAGCTTTTCTCCGGTGGCCTCCCTGGTCCATTTGTCTAGAATGTTTGCTTTACTAGCTATGCTGCCTGCTAACGAGCCTTGTCTTTCCTTTTAGGGACATACTGACGTCATCTTTGACACCCTCCAGAATAAGATGCTATGGGGCTTGAACCCTCTGTACTCTTGTTTTTACTGTTTTATTTACTTATTTACTGATGTTTTGGCTAGTGAATCCTCCAGTAGTAAAGTCAGAAAGCATGCATTGGATTCAAGGGCTGAAATCAACCAATAACAAATGCTGGTGGGGCTGTGGGGAAAAACCCTTCTGCACTGTTGCTAGCAGTGTAGACTGGTGGAAACCATTGTGGAAAGCAGTGTGTAGATTCCTCAAAAAACTAGGATCAGAGGCCCCATTGTTTTGTGCTTTTTGGTACCAGGAATCGAACTCATGACCTCACGCTTGTCAGGCAGGCACTTGTGCCTCTGAGCTAAACCCCCGGTCCTAGAAGTCCCATTAGACCCAGTTATTACCTTTCTGGGTATCTTCCCAGAAGAACTGAAGTGATATATGTGCACCCATGTTTATAGCAGTGCAATTTGTAATAGTTAAATCTTTTAAACAACCTAATGCCCATCAACTGAGGAATAGATAAAAAAAAGATGTCATCTTTTTATACAATGAAGTACTACTCAGCCATAAAAGACAAACTTGAGACTTTTATAGTAAATGATGCAACTTGAGACTATACTCATAAGTGAAATAAATTAAACTCACATAAGTAAACATTGTATTGTCTTCCTAGTGTAAGAAACTGAAAGAGTAATTAAGATCCAAAATGTACAATAGATACTGTGAAATAGGAAGAAACTGTTTGAAAGGAAAAAGGTACTAGGATGAGGGAGAGGAGAAAAGAAGGAAGGGAAAGAAAAAAATATATAAATGTATATATATATATATATATATATATATACACACACACACAAGATAGTTGATAATTATACTACCAATTTCTATCAGTTCATTGAAAAGAAAGATTTCGCTTATATTGCTTGATCTATTTTTCACAGGTACAACTCGTAATCTGAATAACTACTTTGAAAATAACACAATGTGTCAATAATAGTTATTTTCCTGTTATCTTGCTTTAAAATTTCATACCATTGTTTTTCTTGTTTATTCTCTTTAAAAAAGTTTTAATTTGCATCTCTTGAATGACCAATGATGCTGAACATTTTTTCATATATTTATTTGTTATATGTATTTCTTCATCTGATCAGTGCATATATTCATCTTAGATGCCCATTTTTGGATTGGATATTTGAATTTGGGAGGTCTGATTTTTTTCTCTTCTTCATACATTCTAGATATGAGACCTTTGTCTGAGGGACAGTTGGCTAAAATTTTTTTCCACTCTGTAGGTTGTGTTTTCATCCTGTTGGTGATTTCTTTGGTCATGCACAAACTTTTTAATAAGATGAGGTCCCAGTTGTTAATTCTTTGAAGTGTTTCCCGAGCAGTTTGGGTTTTGTTCATGAACTCTTTGCCTGCACCGATGTCTTCAAGATTTCTATCTACCTTCTCTTCCAGCACATTTAGTGTTTCTGTTTTAATATTTACATCTTAGATCCATTTTGACTTTAGTGCATGGTGACAGACATGGATTTAATTTTAGCCTTCAGTGTATAGAAAGCCATGTTTCCCAACACTTCTTATTAAAGAGGTTGGCTTTCTTCCAGTGGACATGTTGGCCCCTTTTTAAAGATATAGATTCAATTTTTTTAATGTTTGTTTGTTTAGAAATGTCTTTATTCTATGGAATTAATCAAGGGGATAATTAGAGTGACTAATGTGCATATTAAAACTTTTCAATTTCATCAGTTATTCTCAGAGCCATGTCACAGAGATAGATCTGGAAAATCTTGTGGCCAGTGAATGATAGTAATGTGAATAGCATGAGGGATTTTGAGAATATCAGTGATTTGTCTGAATTCATTGATCCTGCAGATCTAAGCTAGGTTGTAGCTATTTGCTCCTGATTAAAATACTTAAACTTTTTAAAGAATTTTCAAATTCAGAGTGTTACACTGTCAATTAAATTGTAAGTTCCAAATCACTAAGGTTGACAAATGCTGCTTCCCTGAATTCAGTCATTTTAAAGATGAGGGAAGCTGGAGGTATTTATATTTGTGTAAAGTAATGTAAATTTTTATAAGAAAGAGTTTTGGTTAGAAACAAGTGCATGCTATGTGGATCATACCCATCACTGTAGTAAAGGTTTGAGGGTGTATCCAAATTACAACATTGCAAGCAAGCATTAAATATATAAAATGTATTCAACTATCAAAATTCCATGTTGCATGTAAAGATGCAAGAGAAAATAGTCCTAGATTTAAAGAGTTTTTTAAATTTTAAAAAAGGACATTCACAAATAGTTACAATAAAAGAAGGTAAAAGGTGATGCGTAATGGAATAAGGAAACATGTTGATACTTGATAATAGTAGTATACTTGTAGCTGAAAGGTTTCATGGTCAGGGCCTTGGTGAATGAATTAGACACTAACAAGCCCAGAAAATATAAATGTCTGAAATACTGTGAAATTTACAAAAATTCACACCAATTCAAAACAAGACAGTATGTTTTGACAGGTTGAAAAAGAGGAACTATAAAGATAATGTCAAAAATGTACCTCTGGATTATTCTTACAGTTTCAGATATTTACTATTTTCTGAATAAAAAACAGTTCATAAGAACCATCTCTTTTTGTTTGTCATACTCAGAGTAGTTGAACAGAGTTAAAACACTATTAAGTAAAATTTTATGGAGATTATAATTGTCTAGGATACAATAATAAGCTGCAAATTATATTATTTACCACAGATTCATAATTTTATTTAGAATGTGAAGTCATTTTATTAGAAAATAAAAATGCTCCATGTAAATGTGTTTGAAGGTGCACATGCAAAAGAAATACTTTAGCTTTAATCTTGGCTCATATTTTTCTTCTAATTGAGTCGATTTTGTTAAAATCACTATGCTAATGATTATGCCAAAGAATATGGGTGACTTTGGAATTATATTTTAAGGTTAGAAAGAGATGTATTACTCTTGGAAATCTTTTTCCTTCTTTTCGTCATCTTAAGTTTGTGAACCAAGCTGCAACAGTAATTCTCAAGATGAAACTTGCCTTTCAAAGACTACAGTCATGTGTGTGAAAATTTTGTGAGGATGTTTCTTGAATAGTTGAGCTGATTGCATTCCAAATGCATACAGGAGGAGGATTATAAGGGTACTTCTTGGTGCTTATACTTTTCAACTCACAACTAACTTTCACTTTCAAATGATATTTCACAGGTCATTGGGCTCTCATTTATAGTAATTTTACAGTTGGGAGGATTTTAAGGCTCTGATTATGGGGGAAACATGCTTATAGCATCCAACTGAAGCTAATACCCTCCCTGGTCTGACAAACTTGTAGTGATCCAAATCCATTTGCCAAGTCTTGCCAAATTTTTTTTTTTAATTCACTTAGTGTTCTGTTTTTCTCTATGGTATGTTACTGGTCACTGGACTTCTCTATGTGATTTTATTTTATTCTTTGATTTTGTATTTATTCAATAATAGCAGCAGTATGTGAATTCCAGTCCCAGGTCTGTTATTTATCAACTATGTCTCTTCAGGCAATTCATTATTCTTTTCTTCTCCTTTCCCAAACAATTAGGACAAGATATCATGGAGTTATTGATAATTAGATGAAAAGTTTCATACAAAGGCTCTTGCACAGTATCTGGCCAAGGGACATCAATAATTTTTCTCTTTTCCTGGAAGAAAAGTACCACTTCAACGTTCCAGAGCATACAAGATCTCAAATGCCTAATAGTAAACTGTGCCATCATTGGTTGGTTGCTTACTGGATACTTGTAAACTAGTAAGTCCATTAGTTTAACATGTGAGAGGTTATATACAATCAGATAGTAGTAATAATAAAATTTCTGTAGTTTTTGCATTCATTCTAACTCTCTAACCTCTCCCTTCATTGTCACATTCGATCTCAGTGTGATATTTTAATTATCTGGAACACTAATTTAACTCATGGCTGCCTTTTACATAAAACCACATTGGCTCTTAATTACATAACCTAATTCTTATGCTAAAGTGAGCACAAAGTATTGATTGAACTTTAGGAAATTACCATGGTATTTGATCTGCAAAAATGGCAACTTTGTCTAGTTAAAACTCACAAATTTCAAAAACTGCAATACTTCAATGGTGCCAGTAAACACTGGTTTTTAGTATAATTTGCTTCCATTTACTCCCGAGTACAATACACACATCGTATGAGAGAGGCGCCTGCAAGTGGTAGATGACCGGAATTCCGTAAGGGGCGATGAATACAACAGTGAGGATGTAGCTCAGTGATACAGCACTTATGAAACAAAATATAATGACCAAAATGAGTACCATAGAATGAGTAGTACTAGGAAGGGGGGGAAAGGAGGCCATTCTGTCAGAATTAGAAGCTTCACTTTTACCTGTAACTTTTTCTAAAATTTAAATATTTAACTTGAGATACTTGTCCTTGAAGAAATATAAGCTATTAACGGACATTTAAGTCAAGATTTATGAAATAAAAATGAGCTTTAATAGTATGCTTGGCATTCCTCCTTAACAGCCACAGCTGTAACAGTGAACTTGAAATTCAAATATAACTCTGACAAACCTGAACAGTTTGTGGGTGCATAAATAGAGGCATTGAGGGAGTTCATCAGCGCATTGTGCATCTTTATTTCAGTTAAGAAAATCATCATTCCAGATACAAAATAACTGTCTCCTTAAAACATCTCCGCACATTTCCAACAGTCACTCTGTAAATTATCATTTCAATTTTTTATATAAGATGTTAATGCCACTGGCTAAGATAATGACAGTCAATTTCCTATTTAAATCTTTTTAATTGTATTCATTTTTTCTTATAATGTCTAATCCTACTCAGTGTGAAATAGGCAAGAAAATCCCTGGATTAATGTCTTAATTACAGTGTTGGCAAATGTTGCTAGGTAGATGATTCTTCAGGTTTGAATACCGTTTTTTTTTTTTTTTAACTCTCTGAGATTAAAGAAGATGGAAAAGTTTTATATAAGTGATCTAGTTTTCTGTACTGGTAATTAGGGTAGTTGAGTCACTTAAATGGCAGGGATGGACACTGTATATGAACTCAGGATGGACACCTTTTCACCAAAGTTTGTGCTTTGGTGAAATTGTATAGGGGAATGCCAAACTCACTTATGACCACAGTAGAGTTAAAAACAGACACTCCTGTAGCTGCATTTCCTAGAGGCCCAGATTGACTTTATTAGTCCTCTTTATCAAGACATTGAAATACAACTCTGTCTCTCTGTCTCTCTCTCTCTGTCTCTCTCTCTCTGTCTCTCTCTCCATATATATGTATGTATATATATATATATATATATATATATATATTTTTTTTTTTTTTTTTTTTGGTGGCCCCAGGGATTGAACTCACAAACCTCACACCTGCCAGACAGGCACTTAAACCAGTGAGCCAAACTCCCAGCCCTAGCTCTTTGAGGCAGGGTTGCACTGTATAGCTCAGGCTGGCCTTGCGCTCATGCTGTAGCCCAAGTCGGTCTTGAACTCGCAACGCTCCTCCTACCTCAGCCTCCTGAGTGCTGGGATTAAAGGCGTGCGCCACCATGCCTGGCTCAACCGTGTATTTTGTATAGATTTATTTTTGTGTCTATTGCTTCTCTTCCATCATTATTATTACTAAGCTTTCAAAATACTTTTATCACTGCTTTACTGGTAAATATTTAACAACCAGTTTTCAAAAAATATACATTCATTCACACACCTACTGTAGATATATTGATATAAAGGGTATTTAGCATGCATCAAACAAGTAATAACAAAATGCGTAAAACTTTATTATTTTACCCTGACATGGAGTGACATGGTAATAGCCAGGTCAAATGTCCTATCTAAGTAGCTGGACACATCATAGGCAAAGGACAAAGAATTATGGATTTTCTTCAATTTCTGTAGGAGACAGACAGGCATGCCTAGAATGAAAATTACCCGAAAATTTAGATTCATATTCTGCCATTTTGGAAGCTTGACGAGGGACCTATTTTGGGCTGCGACTTTATGAATCTTTTAGAGATAAGAGAGACTTTATTACCCATATTGATCAGAGATAACAAACAGACGGCTTAACTGTATAGATGTGTACAAATTTAAATTACAAGATGTAAGAATGCTTTTAGGAAATTAAAAGTTTTTTAGAGTAGTGATAAAAAGTTCAGTGAAGATTTACTTTCTCACAGTAAATTTAAATCTTAATTTTTAATAATGGCGTTTAATATTAAATTAGTAAAATTTCTAAAAAATTATCTTGCCTCATGAGTTATTATCATGAATTCTGCACACCACTAGACTATTTGTGAATATATTAGTCACATAGTATTTCCAATAGATAAATAATTCATTTTAAAAAAACGACATAATATTTAAGCCACTAAATATTTACTCTAAAATAAACTGTTACCAATGGAATACACGTATACTTTCACAGACTTAGTTATGATGAAATAGCTTCCAATATACTCAGTCAGAAATCTGTCTGAGGGTAACAGCATGAGATGCTGAGTTATTCTAGATAGCCCAATTTAGTAACGTACAGTGTTACTTTCGTATTTTGTAAACTATGAATCAAGGAGCTAAGGTATGTAAGCAGGAGAGATGTCTTTCTCTTTTAGATGTAGTGATCCAGTTGTGAGACTTTTGCTTCTTTGGTCTACAGCTTTGAACTCAGTACATTTGGAAGTTGTAGTACTGAAAGCAGCAGAATTGTGAGTTCATTAAACTAGAAGCTAACGCTGCACTCTGAAGAGTGTTTTAGGGCTCCTCGTATTAATGACTCAACAGGCAGAAATCGTTTACATTAATGCTTATGATGCTTGATTCAGATTGTTAAGAAACAACTGGGTTACTGCTATGCAATGAGGGAAATAAGGAATGTGGCCCACTGATAGTGAATGTTCCTTCACAGATTCCACAATAAATTGTGGAATATGTGAGTATATTACTTGGTATGGATAAAGGACCTTTGCAGATGGAATTAAAGGAAACTGAGATGGAAGGATTTTCTCAGTGGGAGCTATGATGCAATCACAAGGATCCTTATGTAAACAGAAGTCAGAACCAGAGGGGCAGAAAGAAAGAGATCTGAAAATGCCACACGGCTGAACTGAAGAGAAAGAAAGTCATTGTAAGCTAACGAATATGGATGGCTTCTGGAAGCTGGGAAAAGACAAGGAAACAGATTTTTTTCCTGTAATTTCCAAAAAAACCACATCATCCTATTTGAATTTTTTTTTTATCTTTAGAATTAGAATGTTGTAAATGTACAGTTTGTAAACATAAGAAACTCATGTAAAGTTTACACCTAACCTTTGAACCTGAACTGGGGCTTCCTTTAGTGCCCCAATAATGGGGAGACTAAGAGAACCCAGTAAGTAGAATATAACTGGATACCTGTGAACATTACATTTGTCAGCCCCTACAATAGTCGAGATCTCTCAATCAGCTTGAGTTTAGCAGAGAGTAATGAGAAAGGAACATGGAGGAAGGAGAGAGGAAAAAAATTGTGATTTTCAACTTATACCAAGTGGTCACTGAAACAGATATTATAGCAGATGTGCTTTACAGCGTACAAGGTATAATTAGTGTTATGAGACTAGTTACTCATTTTATCTTCATTTTCTTAGCATTTTGAACAATGAGTGACATTCAGGTTGTAGAATAAAAATTTCCTAGTACATACAATACTTAGAAGCTGATTGATTCTTTCAATTCAATGTAAGTTAAATTTTTATTATATGGGAGATATCCATTTCCATTTCTTATAAAATTCTGCTTTGAGTCCAAATCTTTCAGATTTTAGAAAAAAAATACTCACATTCTCTGCCAAACTATGACCTTTTAAAGTATAGTATCCCATGAGGATGCACATTTTCATGATGTTTACTTTGACTTCTCTACAATAGAAATATAGAAGTCTTTCCTTGAATTTGTGTGTATATATATATCAATTTATTGTCTTAGAAAACTAAAATTTCTTCTATTTTACAAGTAAATAGTCTTGTGTTTCAAGTACTTCACATCTCTTAGTACCTTTTAGGAATCCTTTTAAGGATGGGATTAGGGGTAAAAAAGTCTGCCTTAGAGGGAATTATGGGTGTAATTATGGGTTACCATGGAATAAGTCACTTTGTAAGTCACTGTAACGAAGCCAATTTACAGTCAATTAGATTTTCTTGAAGCTATTCTGTTAAGGAATAGTCCTCTTGCCAAGATCTTTTCGTAACATTGTGAAATACTAAGTCCATACAGGCAAGATCTTTTCTTTTCCTAAACTCTCTCCTGTCAGTGACATTAATGATGGCTTATATTCACTTATTTCTTTCGATCAAATGGAAAATCTTACTTTAATCCATTGCAAGAATGGCCAAAATGACACTTAGGCTTTCAAAACACAAGCTTACCATAAGAGATGTTTGTATTTCAACAGGAGAACATGATACAAACTCCAATCATCTTTCTTACCACTCACTTCAAGGGGGGAATATTTCTTCAGTAAAAGGCTGTCATGGAATCTGTAAACCAAATAAAAAGATAGCAGATGGGATCTCAGGTATGCCTTTCCATAACAGAGTATTAACAGTTTTCTAATCAAGCAAGAATGTGAAAAAATAATGCCAGTTTAGATCTACTGTTGTTATTCAGAAAAGAAAAGAGTGACCATTATGACTTTGCCAGTTGAATTGTAAAGAAAATACATGTCTTTGAGAATTTATTTTTCTATCAGAAAAGAAAGAACTTTATTTTCTGAAGCATGTAGTTTAGAAAATAGTAAAAACTATTGCTTAGAAGCAATCTCATCTTAACTATCATACAACTAATTTGCCTCTGCCTTAGCTCCATGCCTTCGTGTATTTTAGAAGATACATGTACTCCTATCAAGGCCACACCCTCCAATTTTGTGCTAGATTTCCATTACTTGTCAAATTCTTAACAATGTACCTCTTAAAAATATCACTCACCATTATAGAATCATCCATTTGCATTGAATTGTTCTCATGAGTACTCAAATATATTTTTGAATGTTTAATCTGTCTTTTAAAAATGTTAATGGCCCTTCATCATACATTTTCTGGCTTCCTTTTTGGTCCCTCAATTATTTCTTGATAAAAAGCATTTGGATGTAGAGAGTATGTAAAATTATGCATTGTTCATTGTCTTCTTAACTCTTTAAACCATGATTTCTTTTTCAGTCAATGTACTGAGATAATTGACAAACTCATAAATGACTATCAAAAAACTGTTTTATTTTCTTTGTTGAGTGTTCTTCAGCATCAGAGACTGACGTCGACTCAGTTCTTGACACATTCTTAGCTTGGTGACACAATGCTTTCTCATTTTTCTTTCTATTTCCTTTACCATTGGGGCTCCTTACTTTCCTTTTGGCTCCTCTCCTGTTTCTGCTCAAATGGTGCATCATTTTTCTCTGCTCCTTTCTTATGTTCATTCATCCTGGGTGACTTATTTTAAAGTAACAGCTTTAAATTCTGTGTGTTAAGATCTGCAAAACCTATATATCCATTCCTGCCCTGAGGTCACCACAACTCTAGACCCCTACCTACTACCACCACTACCAAATGTCCCATCTCCAAGCAGATGATTGACAACTCAGATTCCATTTGGTCAAAACACTGATTTTTATTTTTTACTGTGCTCTGCTCCTTGATCATCTTCAATATCTCAATAACTTCTAGTGCTAATTTGTTTCAGGATAAAACATAGAAATTACTCTTCATTCCTTTATACGTTTAACTCTCATATCATCCAACCCTACTGAATATAACTTGAAAGAATATCACAGAATGGTTCCTTTCTCTCCATCTCCACTAATAACCATCTTAGCCCAAGTTATTACCATCTCTTCTCTGTACTATGGTCATAGCTTCATAACTTCCCCCCTTTTGTTTTCTGTCTTTCTCTCCGAAAAACTGTTTCCCACACAGCCAGTGAAGTGATCTGTTCAATCTGTTCATTAGAAAATATCACCCTTTGGCTCCAAACTTTCAAGCAATCTTCCTGTCAAAACACTCATGACTCACTTATTAAATGAGCTGGACTTAAAATCTGAGTCAAGAAGGAAACATCTCTGTACTGTCATACCACTGCCACACAAAATCTTTTGCATTTTCCCATCTCAGTGTTTCCTTAGTCTAATCTGTAAGGTTTTCTGGTCACATTTATGCAGTGGTGGATAGTCTCCTTCTCTGCCTAACATTAAAATATCAGTTTTATGAGATCCAAAATGGCAAGGAAACAAATAATCTTTCGACCATGAAAATCTTTCCTCTTATTTGTTTACATACTTATACACTACCTCATGGTTACCATGGATGTATTTCTCTCCGTACATACCTAAGTCCAACCCTGTTGGGATCACGAGATCTCTTCCATCCTCATCTGTTTCAGAACACAGTTTAATCCAGTCACGTGCAGTAACCTCAGTCAGTTGCACCATCTTAATGAACACACAAGCTTATTTTAATGTCTACCATCATAAATACCCCATAAGTAGTAAAATATTTTTCTATAGTTACCATCCATTTCTCTTTTATTTATGGCTAGAATTCCTGAGAATCTTGTTTAATTTGGTTAACTTTTATTTTTTTTTCTTTTAACCATACAACTAGTTTTCAATCAACTTTAAGCTAACATCCAACTCAAACCTTTCTGGTAAATGTTCCAATGATTTCAACCATGACAAATGTTGTAACTAATTCTTCTTTCACTTTATCTTTTTCAGTATTGCTCAGTTTACTGCAGAAGTTCAAAACTGTGCAGTATGCTGAGCAACACTGATAATACATATTTATACATATTAATCCACGACTTTATACCAGAATTTTTGACTTTTATCATTAACTTTTAAGGTGATATTTTTGAATCATTACCCAACAGACATTTAAACTTTTGTGCCCCATATCAATTTATCACAGATTTGGAATTTATGTAAATGACTTGCAAGTGTTATATGTTCATAGCATCAGTTTACTTAGCTTTTGAGGATATAAAGTGAAAACTATATCAATAGATCTAAAATAACAGCTATATCATCAACAGTAGCTTACAGTCCCTTCCACCTTTTTGGTTCTTGAAAGCAAAGAAGGAGAGAGAAAGGAAACTACCTCCTCCATTCTTTACTATCTCATCTTTTATACATTGAAATTTTCACCTTTGAGTGCATGCCAGTTTTCAAATTTCCCAAAGTTGTTGCCACTTATAAACTAGATTCATAATCTAGTGCATACACACGTATCTATAACTGATAATTAAATGTTGTATAATCATACTTTATGCACTTAGTTTTCTATAGCTTTTTGATTATATTAGTCTCATTGTCTCTTCTCTAAAATACATCTAAATATGAACTTTCTGTTTTTAAAAATATTTTCCAATGCTACCATTCAAAATGTATAGCACTTACCATTTATCTTTACATTCGAAATGTGTAGCACTTATCACATCTTTATCTGACAATTCTTTCCTTAATTTTTTCTTTCTTTTTTCCTTACCCATGAGATTCCATTACTAGTTTATAAGTCCCAGAGTACACAAACCTAGTGTGATTTGTTCAGTGCTAAGTCTCTTACTCTGATAACATGACATACCGTGTAATAAATACTGAATAAGTATTTATTCATAAATAATTGATAATCTCCTTCCTCAGAAATACAATAGCTATTGTCACTGATCCTATCTTTTGTCAAATCTCACTAAAATCCATTGATATTTATGGTGACACTTGCTTAGCTATGTCAGTTGAGTCCATCTGTCTAGTCTTTCTCAGGCTTATCATTGGAATTTCTTTTTTTACAAAAAATTTTGTCAATACACAATTTTGTTGGGAATGGAATTTTTATGATGTTTCTATTCTTTTTATGTTGTTCATTGGATAAATAGTCTACACAATTTGTCTAGGACAGAACCTTTAAACATATTGCACTGACAAAACTCATTCTACAGAGTAAAATGACATTGGATACTATTTTACTAACACTCTTCAGTTCACCTTTACTTTTGAGATAAAGAATAATTATAATTAATATACATTTAAAAAAGGATGAAACAATGTGCCTGGAAAAATTATTTTATGAAAAATTTGTGGCATGACTCATCTTGTCTACTTAAACCAATGATTTATATTTCATATGCTACCATTCACTTGGATTTCAATATCCAGGTCTTCATGATGAAATGCAAGTGCTCCTACAAGCAAATATTAAAATAAATGGGTACATTAAGTCTATCTATGTATTAACATTATGAATTCTTTTAGCACATTGAGTACATTAAGTTTATCTATGTATTAACATTATGAATTCTTAAATCATCCTCACACATTTTATTTATTTTGTTGTGCTTTGTTTTGTTTTTCTGCAAATTTCTGCATTAACAAGGACTTACTTACTTTGAGGAAAAAGGTCCCAAACATTAGGCTGTTCACAAAAATAATCCACAGTATCAACTTTAGAAAACAAATGAAGACTATTATACTAATTTGCTAGAGGATACATTTGACACACTGACACTGATTCCCAAAAATACATTTTTACATTTGTGTTCAACAGCCCTACAAGTACTTGATATATTTGTAACACACACACAGATACACGCACACCCACCTTTTAACTCAAAGCTGCACTCAAATGCTACCACTAAATAAGATTGCCTTTGTGGTTAGGGAAGCAACTACTGAATTTATGTCAGAATAGAAATAAGTGTACTCACTGCAGAAGGAGAGATGATTGTGTGGATGGCTGATAAAAACCATGCAACATTTTTATTGTTAAGTCATAAAGATGTATCTGATAGATTCTGCTAGCCTAGGGCTTAGCTATGTGTAATATAATATCCCTCCAACTTGGTACTGGACCCAGAGAAACAACTTAGCTCTCCAAGAGTAACCTCTGTGTTCTTCTTCTCATTCCAGAGATAAACTTCCTGCTCCTTTTTGCGTGTGAGCCGAGCCCTCTCCAATCCCAAGACTCCACAACCCCCCAAGCCTCCACTTCCAGACCCCAGTAAATCTTTTTGTCTCTTGTTTTACACAGGCAGATGCTCCTTCAAATCAGCTGTTAATATGTCATTTTGCCCACCTCCCAAACTCCTCCCCCAGCCAAAAGTGATAAATGTAACTGCACTTCTTTGTTCTTGTTGAGAGCTTCTACACCAATCTCCCTCACCCCACCCCGGCCCCTAAAACTCTCCCATGCCCTCCACATTAAAGGCCTCCTCATCTCTCTCGCTCTCATTTTCTCTGTGCCACTTTAGATTGAGTGCCCCAAAATACTCAATCATAATCAAGATTAAAAAGTAGCAGTCACAGGGTAAGACCTAACAGAACTACTAGAAGCATCAAAGGAAGAGAAAATGGGACCAGGTGCAGGCCAATCACAAGCATGGGAAGGACAAAGGTAGGGGGCGTAGGGAGCATGCACTGAAGATGCTAGTGGAGAGCCTCTGGTGAAGCTTTTATCTTAGACAAGCACCAGGGTAAAGAAATAACGGACGAGACTTCTAAACCCCACTATGTGCTTAGTAGTCATGCTCGCCATTGGCGCTGTCTCGGTCATCCTCTCCTTCCTTAGTCTCTTTTCCATCATCCCTGATCAGCTCCAGCTGGTCTCCACTCCCATCTTCATTGTCCTCATGGCCCAGCAGATCCTCTCCTCAGCAGAGCCCTCTTCAGCTCCCTCTGTCTCCGACTTCACAGTGCTCTGGTCTTTCTTCAGGGAGGTGCTGGCTGCTCCTCTTCAGACTCACCATTCTTCTTCCGCTCTACTGTTTGTGTGCTCTGTTCCTTTTAAGTTTTCTCCAGGCTTTCCAGTAAAGAATCCACTTTTTGTTTTATCTGGCTCAACTCCTCCTTAATGGCTTGAAAGTCACTTCCTTTCAACTTTCCAGGCTTGGAAGAAGATCCCCGCTGGCCACTCTTACAATTGAAGTCATCTTTGTCCCTTCCTGAAGGGTTTCCTGACACGCACTGTCATTTGAAAGGCATGACAGCCAGAGTAATAGGAGGAGGAAGAGGAACACTTGTCGGGTAGCTGTGCATCCTGTCGTAATACTCACATGGGTTTCTTTACCACAAGAGTGTTGAGATTCCCAGTGAACACACGGGAATTCATGGAGACGATCTGTCTTGTTGGTGACATCGCAAACCATAATGTTTGATAATAAAGTTGCTGACAAAGGCAAAAACTGTAGCTGAGGGTCAAAAGAATCTCATAGAAGATAGGTGAGAGGAGATCCAATTCCAAATCTGCTACGGGGCTCTACTTGGAGAAGTAGAGGAATTCACTGCTGCTGAAGGTTGCTAAGGCCACTGCAGCTTCTCAGTCACGGTCTCTTTGAAGTGCTTAAAGCATCCTTTGAGGGTAGATACATGGTCTGCAAATACTGTTGTCAAGTTTGTATTCATTCTTGTGGCACCAAAATAGGAAAGTAAGAACTCTTTGGGGTCATTATTAGGACAGGGTGTTGAAGCAGTTGAGATTGAACTACAGTTCAAACATTATAATGTGTCTTTTGCAAACTCGTTTGAAAGAGATAGGGAAAAAATTAATTATTCCTTTAATCCTGTCCCATACTGGGCTCTGATACCCTTTTGTTGTTGTTGCTGTTGAATCTATTTTTGTAATCAAAAATAAAATTGGATCTACATTTCCCACTGTGGTGCATTCTCCATCTGACAAGAGCTTCCTCCCATGATGCTTCTCTGGTATGCTAATTTTTTATTGAACCTCATTAGAAACTCTACACATTCCAGATTATGCTCCTTCAATGCAGATTGTATGTGTTGCTGTTCAATTTGGTGATTTCTGCCCAGTTCCAAGTTCACCTTTTAGGTTTATGTTCTCCAATGACATACAGAATCCCTTCAAGCATGCTTACTTTAAAGCAAACACCTGTCCTGTGAGAATCTGCCCAGAGAAAGGCCTCTTCTGCATTTCTGGGTGCTGCATGGCGGGGAACAGGACTTTGGGGAGCTCTGCCCCAGTCACATTCACAGAGCATGTGGTCCTTCCATGGCTCGGAGGCTTCAGCTGTAGAGCCTTGCATGGGTAATCTGGAGAATGCCCGCCCCGTGTGTGTGTGTGTGTGTGTGTGTGTGCCACCTGGCTCCCTTATTCTGTTCCTCACTTCTGCTCCAGAGGGTTGATGCTTTTACCTTAGTTACTATGGCCTGCTGCAGCTCTGGGAAAAGATAACAACTTGCAATTCTGAGGGCTGAACTCTACTTTCTCCAAAGATCTAAACTTTAGCTCGAGGAAGGCCTCTTCATTATCAGTTTACCAGTTGGTCCTTCTTTGGTTCTTGTTAAGCCTACAGTGCCTCATAGTTTCCTTGTATCTTATAGCTACTTACAGCTCTATGTTAAACTTCTCTTTAACCTAGGATAGTTTCTATCCCTGATTGAACCTTAACATCTAACATACATAATGAGAAGTAATATACTAAATATATTCATTAGGCAAATAACCACCACTTACTTTTATATTTCAAATTTTTCTCACTGTCACTACGGTGTCAGTCTCTTGAACTTCTGTTTTGTGAGCAGGAACATTTAGTTTCTAGGTTTCTATAGTATTTTGATCCACTTTCCAATTAATCAAATTTATGTTTCCTCTAAATCTCTTTAATAACCTACTTTTCCCTCACATTTAAATAAATAACATTTAGGGAAATCCTACCTTTTATTTTACTTTTGATGCTTAATACCTATTTGATCCCACTACTTCTTGACTCGGCATGGATATTAAAATATAAATCTTTTCTCTGATCCCCACTAAACACCACAGACTTTTAGATTATGGGATAAGTGGCTGTTATCCCTTGGCATTAAACTTATTTGATAAGGAATGTTAAAGTTCATTAGACAGAATTCTGTTCTGTTGATCCCCAGATGATTTTTCACATACGGTCAAATTTGTGAAATTGCTTGGCAAACAAAAATGCTTAACATCTGTCACCTTTTAATCAAATAAGTGATCCCGTTTTATGTATTGCTCGAAACTGGAGAATATAGATATTTTAAGAGTCATTGTATGGGGACAGAGAGTTTTAATGGAATTAAAATGAAACTAGGAATATATTTTACCTTTCAAGTATCAAGAAACATTAAAATGTTTTAATAGCTCTGTCAGTGCGAAACAACAGCAAAATATTTCAATATTTTAAGAAAATTGGCTACATTATCTAAAATCATGGAATTATCTAGAGTTAAGTGAAAATTTCCAAGGCATTCAAGATGTATGTTTTCTAACCTTTTGGAAATCACCTCACTAAAGCACTATCCTAGGGGTTCCAGGATATTAAGGTTAATAAGATAATCTTCCTTCAACAAAATTTTTATCTTTTGGAAGCAATCATGGGAATTTAGAAAATGCTCTGAGAGTAAAAATGAACGAAGCAACCACAAAACTATTTGCGGAAGTTCCAAGTTAAAGTATATTATGATGTAAGATAATTTAGGAAATGCTTGAGAAAATTAAGCTGTGTAAGGTAGCTAAAGTTTTCCAGCATAAAATTTAGTTTTTGTTTTCAGTTTGAAATGAATACATGATGATTGAGATCAAATTTAAACACTTTATATCAAAATATGAAGGGTATATTATAAAAGTTTTTCATGCTTCTTTCTTAATTTTACCTCTCAGTCTAGGATCAAATATGCATTGTTAAAACCCAGGTGTGCTTTCTTCAAGAATATTTTATGATTTCCTTGCAAACATTGCTTATACTATATTACAATATGAAAACAAACCTTGTATATCTTATTTGTCCTCTATACCCCCTGCCTACAACACCCTAGCTTTTCCAGAGATTTTTTCGAATTATAAATAAATATGTACATCCATGTGCTTTTGTGCATGAATACAGAACACGCAATATGATTACAGTTTATATATTGTTCTGCAATGTGGTTTATTTTATTGATTAATATATTTGGAATCTTCTTTCACTTCAATATTGTCAACTGTCATTGATTTAAATAGTTATATATAATCAACCATAATATAATTTGTTTAAACATTCTCCAAAAGAAAGTTTAGGTTCAATTTGATAGTCTAGTGAATGTATTTTTGCCTGGTTTTGAAATTGCTAAGAAGAAATATACATACACTTTGTCTTTTGATGAATTGCATGCAAATTCTATTCTAAAAGGATAAAGCAATTTATACTCCTACAAATGGTGTCAAAGAATTAAGGGCTCAATTAAAAGTTGGTAAAATCTCTTTTATTTTTCAGAAACTTGAGACAATCTCTAAAATTCAGCATTCGAGTTCTTTATCAGTTTTGAGTCTCTTTTCTAATAGTGATGTATAAAATGGAGAAACTAATTCTGAATTTTTACTAGTCTGTAGTCTCTGCAACGTGTGCAAATGACAGAATCTTACACTGTACTGATGATTTGAGACCATAAATTTTCAATCCCAGTGTGCTTTTCAGTCACACAGTCATTCCATAACTTATATGCTCAAGAGAGCTGTAGTAATTGAATACCTCTTATTAACTGATTACTTCTGTATAGATGAGGACAGATACGGTCCTACAACTGAGCTAATGGTCCTGTGGAAATGTAATGCAAATGTCATTCATAACAATGTAACAACTGTTGAAATTAGAGAAGTGAAGGCAAAGGGAAAGTGAAAATGTGTATTTCCTAACTACATCTCAGGTAACACCTGTACTTAGGCAAAACTTTGAACGAAGAGCCATCTTGAAGAGAAAGCAAAGTGAAATCTGTAGGAAAAGTGGGACTTGGCTAGGTAATCAGTGAAAGAAGAAATGTAAAAAGTCCTTGGAGAAACCATGTAAGAATTTAAAAACAACTCAATGTGTATACAGCATTAAACAAAATGGTAGTATTTTCTTCATGTATTGTTTTAAATGAATATTATAAGCTTAAGATAGTATCTTTTTAAAAATAAGATAGTCTCTTCCTATGTTTTAGTATACCCCAGGTTTTGCTATAAGTTAAACTATGTAAAAGTTCTCTTCCATCTGTAGTTTTTAGTGGAAATTTTCTCTTGAGTAATACTCAAAATAATTTTTTTCAGATGATTAGAAACTTTCCAGCAATTTGGCTTAAAAACATTTGTCCAGTAAATTGCAAGTTTTGAAGTAATTTAATATTTGTTTGTAATTCATAAGTTATTAATAAGTAAACTTACCTTTTAGCAAGATCCACAAGGTCTATGAAATAGCTGATAATACAGTAGAAAACATATAATAGTTATCTAAATTTATAGGCAGTGAACTCACACAGCTTTAAAAATAACTTTAGTGCTCATAAATTATACTTGAAGTAAAATGTCATCATGATTTAGAAACTCTCACTTAATAAATCATTATCTGTCAGAAATGAATTAATACAGTAAGAATATTTAGTATTAATATGATAGAATTTAAATTTCTCTTTTATTCCAAGTGTATTTTTTCACAACATCGGAATGAGCCAATAAAGAATACATAAAGTAAAAGTGATTTATAGCTTTTCTTAGTGTAGAACAGAATTAGATCCTCTAGAATTCACAGCGACACTGTTTAATCTTCTATCACATGATCCTGCCAGCATTCTGTAGCTCTCATTTTGGTTGAACTTAACAGGAGCGATTTGTATTGGATGCCTGTTGAAGTTTCTGTTCCTAGGCTTTCAGGTCTTAATGAGTAAACTAGTGCTAGACAATGCTAATTTTATAAGCTGAAAGCATGATTTGATGCTGCTTAAAATTATATACATAATTGGTGGATTCATATCTTCTTGGGAGCTACATATGCAAATTAAAAGCTAAAACTGTGACTTTTTATTGATTTTGAAAAATCTAAATGTGATGAAATAACTAAAAAAAAGAAATTTCATGCCAAATAATTTGTAATCATTGGAATTTTTAGGTGTGTAGTTTTCACATGTTGTCTGGCAACATCCTATAATTTTTCTTCATCTTTGATTTGACTTTATTGAGGTTAAAACCTTGTGATTTATATCCTAAAGTGATTTATATGCAAGATGGTAGTTGTATTGTCTCCTGAGAGGTAGATCATTCCATTATGGTTTTAAGTTTTCTCCTGGCATCTTGGTTACTTTTACTTTTCTCTCATTGCTGGAACAAAATCAAGGAAAGAAAGATTTATTTATCTTACAGCTTTTGGAGGTTTCAGTCCATAATCAGCTGGCTCCAAGGCAGGGTGGCATGACACCGGGACAACACTTCAAGGCAGCAACCAAAGCAAAAGGGAGAAAACAAACTTCTTCTCCTTCCTTATAATGTATGCAGGCCACCCCCTCAACCCTCGGGGCAGATGTAACACTCACAAAATCTCCTAGCCCTGCTTTGCACAGGATGAGGATATTTACAAAGTAAGAACCCTGGCTCCCTGTTGAGTCTCTCAGTTAAACTTCTAAACTTCTCAAGTTGACACGATGTATCAAGTATAACACCTGGTAATCCTTTAGCAAATGTAAAATCACAGTGCACAAACTTCAAGTTCAAATCACTTAAAGGGTGTTGTCTTTTAGAGGTCAAGCTTCTCAAGTAGTCATTTTATCAAAAAGCATTCATGATCTTAAAAATACATAATTCATAGAATGTTTTGAAGACTTCAACCACAATGATTAAAAATATCTTTTGAAATAGTTTATAATTGAAACTAAGGTAGTCTCTTGCTAGCCATAAATCTTAGCCTAATCTTTATTCTTTATTTACATAGCACCGTGTTTTCAATATGGACATGAGTTTAGCTTGTTTATACTTGTAAGTCGAAGTATTTTTACCTTGGATGTCTATCAGAATAGAAACAAAGGCTAAAAATAATTAAGTCATTGTCAAGATGAGTCTATTTCTATGTAGACAGTATTTACATATTAGCAATATTCCTTTTTTTCTTCTTCTTGGTACCAGAGATCCAACTCATGACCTCGCGCTTGCCAGGCAGGCACTTACACCACTGTGCTAAATTCCCAACTAGCAATATTCTTAATACAAAGTTTGGGTCCTTTAAAGGGAAAGAGTTTGTGTAGACACTGAAATGATAAAAAAGTAACCTTATTAAATATTGATGAAAATTTACCTAAATTACAGATGATGTGTTAAGTAATTACACAGGATCAAATTCATAATTTAATTTGCAAAGTACTTGAATTACCTGTGGTACTTGGGTACACAGAATGGAACTGGGTTACTCATCTCTACTCTCTGTGGGCAAAACCCAAGGTTTCCTAAGTTAGGACCTGAAAAATTACCCAGATATTGAGCTGTTGTCTCTTAAAAATAGGTGTCTATGTGCATATGGTCTTCTACAAGAACTGTGCATATATTTCTTTTTTGGTGGATGTATCATAGTATCAATTCCTGTGGTTGTTATAAAAAATTACCATAGAAACGGTAGTTTGAAACCATAAATGGTTGTGTTTTCATGGCTTGGGAAGTGAGAAACCAACATCAGTATCAAGGTGTCAGCAGACAAGGGTTTCTCTGGAGGTTCTAGCATGTACAGCTTTGGTAGCTTCTGGCATTACTTTCTTTTTTTTTTTTTTCCCCGGGCACCGGGAATTGAACTCACAACCTCGCGCCTGCCTGACAGACATGTAAGCCGCTGAGCCAAACTCCCGGCCCTGGTTTTTTGAGGCAGTGTCTCACTGTGTAGCTCAGGCCGGCCTTGCGCTAGCGTTGTATCCCAAACCGGCCTAAAACTCACAACACTCCTCCTACCTCAGCCTCCCGAGTGCTGGAATTGAAGGCGTGCGCCACCACGCCTGGCTTTGTAAAGATATTCTTAAAACCAAAGTGCATTCTGATAATCCACAGAATCTCCCAGTGTCAAAATATTTTAATTTAGTCATAACTAAAGTAATATTTTCAGGCCCTATTGATTAAGAGCTGATGTTTTAGGATTGCTTTTATGCAGAAACTATAGTGTTAGATAATTAAGAGATTCTCATAATGTTTAAAAAAGTTGTAAGTTTTTTATGGAAATGAAAATGTACTAACTGATGTTCTGATTTGTCTACTTTTTCAGGAGGGCTTGATATTCTTAGCAATATGAAAGTAAAAGGTGATCTGTATCAGAAGAAGGCTGCCCAAATATCTGTGATCCCTGGATATATCACAGAGGCATCCATAAACAAATGAACCTCATTCTCTTTCAGAAAGACTTGCTTCCAAATAGTAATACCAGTCATCATGGTAGGAAAGTCCTAGGTCTGTAAGCCACAAAGATCCTTCTTATTGGTTTCAGAACAAGTAAGCAGCAGAAGTGCAATACTCACAGATCCCAGTATATAGATTCAAGACTGTTTTTCTTGCTTTTATGACGAATTCTTTAAACTTGCCTGATGACTTCTTTTCCAGAAAGTGTAGAGACCCTGATGACACCCAACTGGTTAACTTCTGCTCCTGCTGGCACAGGATGCAGAATACTGCAGACCCCGTGGGGCTAGAACATCTTGAAGATGAGGTGTTCTGCCCACTTGAGCAGAGACAAGCTTCCCCGGTGAAACAAGAGAGAACATCCTGGGAACAACTGAATGAAGTTAACAATTCATCAAAATTGTCGTCATGCCTTTCTAATCAAAAATATGCACCCCTGTTCAGCAGAACATACTGTCTTTGTTTGCTTCTCAATAAAACAGAGTTTAAGTCAGTTTGAGGTTCCATTCTGGTAGAAGTCCCCTCACACTCCCACAAATATGTTTTCTATCTCGCCTGTCTTCATTTGTCTCTCTAATCAGGGTTCGCTGGCCCAAACCTGACAAAAAGTTTCCACACTCCTTCCTGAAGAAATAGATTAAGTAGTTACTGTCTGAAACTCGACGGTAAACATGAATAAAAAAATTAGCAAGGCAAAAAGATGGGCAAACTGATTTAGCAACTACTAAAGAATAGAGTCCTGATCACCAAATTTTCTTAGTAACACTGAAATGTCAAAGGACATTTTTGCAATGTTTTGAAAGTAGTCACTTAAGTACAAAATCAAAAATAAAAGCATCTAATTTGGTGAGATCAAGATAGTTATCGAAATTATTTTATCACTAAGCATTTTCAAGTAGGTAAAAAGTAATGAACAAACCCAAAAAAACCACCTCCTATTATTATTACACTGATTATCTGTAAAAGTTCCTAATTTGAAATATACAAAGGCTTTAAGAATGAAAAGAGAAATAATAAAAATTATGCCATGAAGAGATAATTTCTTTGTCTTGGAGCAGTTTTTAAAACTTTATAACAGATGCTTCCCTGAACATTTGCAAATCTCGAAAAGCAATGTGAATGTTCTGTGATTTTTAAACAAATAAATATCACTTTCCAAGAAAAGATACATACTTAAAAGATGCCAATTAATTTTTAAACATCTAAAGCTAACACTTAAAGCATTGTTTGTTATTTGAGACATTGTGTATTCTAACAGCAGACTGAAATTTACATAATAAAACTTTTTTGTTGGAGTTAGGATTGGGTATGTTATACTTTCATTAACACTGACAGCAATCCCATATGAATTAAAGCACCAGTTATATTAACTACTTCCCCCAAAAGACATACTTTTTAAGTATGTCTATTTTTTGTTCTTTTTTTCTCCCCAATACTGGGAATGAACTCAGGGCCACTTGCATTAGTAGACTGATGCATTGATGAGTTCATATCTAAGTGTGGTATTAGGAGGTGGAAAATGATTAATGTTTCAGCTTTGCTGATTCATCTCTTCAGTAAATGGAATGAATTAGCATATATATCATATAGTTGGTGGAAAATCAAACTCAACATTGCTGAAGCAAGATGTAAAAATACATTTAAAAATTCCATCATACAGTGAGTGATTCCAGGATTGTTAAAATTCTATGGTTCAGAAACACAGTCAATTACCTGTATTCTTTATGCCTTTTTTCTTTGTTATCCCTGATGCTTTGATTTTGTTTTTATTTTTGAATCAAGATTAAAATAGCCACTTCAGTTTCTATGATCAGAAAAAAGAAAAAGAGACTTTTCGCTTTCAAACTATTTCTTCTTTGTTACATTTCCAAAAGCATACTCACAGAATCAGATTAAGCCTTACTGCCCTTAATTTCTTACACTGAAATCAGCTAAATTGGCTTGTAGTGAAATGAACCTATTCTGATTCATTAAAAATTTTTACTTATTATGACTTGAATATTAAAGATTAACAAAAATCACTTGTAAAAATGATTTTGCATTGATTTTCAGTTCTTGCAAAATGTCTAAGAAATGAGACTAATGAAAATTAGTAGCCACTCTTGAATGTTACAGTTGTATGTGAAAACTGTATCAGAAATTCTGAAGAATTCATTACCAATTCTATGGCAAATAAAAGTTAGTTGATAGTTTATTGAAGAAGTACTTTGCTTCTATTTTACCTCATGCATCCTCACAGTGTAATGCTTATCAACAGTGGATTTTCAGAATAGGAAATTAAACCAATCTGATCTCTTTTTCATAGTATGGTTGTTTGTTTGTTTGTTTGTTTTGTACTGAGAATTGGACTCCTGACCTTACACTTGCCAGGCAGGCTCTTATGCTGCTGAGCTACATCCTTGGCCCTCATAGTACTTTTGTGTAACAGTGACTGGAAAATCAATAGAATTTGCTGTGACTTTTTCTAAAAGTTTTGATTTTAAACACGTAAAATTTGATTTTATTTTGAACATTCAGGCATAATTTGCATGTAAAATTTGATTTTATTATGTCAAACCATGTCCACTGGAGTTAGAACACGCTAATAATGAAGCGTTTATCAAATTTTTAGGATAAATTATATTTTAGTTTATATTTTTCATAATAAATTACTGTTGTGCTACTTACATTTATATATGTTTCACATGAAAAATTAGATGATGTCTAAAATTTTGTTAGATATAGAATTCTATGAGTCAGATCATGTCAGTTCCACCTACCTGTGGTCGTAGGCCGAAAGACATTTCTCCTCAGTTGTTTGACAAAATGCTTTTTTTTTTTTTTTGTTACAATATCTGGACATCATTAAATTTGAAAATATGCCTTTGTAAGCTATGCCAATATTACTTTTTAAAAACATATTTAGGATGTTAGTATGTTTTTTTTGCTGTATTTCTCTGAAAACTATCCTGACATAAATAAAAATGAATCAGAGTTTAGACAATTCCAAAATGTCATAACTAGCATATGACTTTTTATACTTTTCATGCTTTTATTTTGTTTGTTAAATGACTTCTTAAAATGTATGAAGATGAAAATATTTTAGTGAAGTATAGAATAATGAAAAACTTACTCTGAACATGACTGTGTCTCCAACAAATCATAGCATTATCATGTTTCTTCTGTATTTATGTGAATAAAAGAATGCACATCACTGATGAGAGAAATTATTTTGGTGTACAGTAAAAGCACCCATATTGGTTTGTATTTTATTTCAACTATACAATACTGTAGATGAGAAGACCAGTAGGGAGAACAATATATATTAAACTACCTTCCAAATATAAGGTATACAATTTTTTAATTCTTTTGCCTGAGATAAAACCTTACATTGTACGTAATGTGATACGAACCAATGAATTAACATAGCCTTCTTAGGCTGCTCAGTAGTAAAATTCAAACAAAGAATACATTTGGTAACATATTTATTGTTGTATTGGTGCAGGGTTTTGTTTCCAAAGAACAAAAGATTGACTGATGACATCCCTTTCAGTCTTAATGACAGAACCCAGATAAAGATGGATTGTCATTTTATCATTCTAATGAAAGAAAATAATTGAAACTCATGAAATCTTATCGTTTTAAATAATTTTTCAGAACTATGCTCTTTACATTGTGAAATGACTTGCCTGAAACAGAATCTCACTTAAGAAATTCTGAAGCATGTACTTGGTTAAAAAGACATAGATATTGAAGTTCAAAGATGCCAGAAGGAATCAAGAGCAAAGAGAGGTGGCTTACATGTTATAAAGCAGCTATTCAGATAGACCCTCTGTTAGATGAATGAAGTCTCCTCATACTCAACTTCTGTTAGGTTTCGCTTCTGATAGTCATTTTCAGGTATTGGAAGGGCACATTTGTCCATTGCTGAGGACTATATGGGTAAGCTGATGTATTGATCAGTTATCTGTTTTTAGTTTTGTCCTAAGTGTTAGAAACTTATAGACACTTTACTAATTGATTTAACAGGAAGGAAATTGCCAACAGGAAGCTCCTTTTTCCTGTCATCCTGCATTATGAGTTATCTTCTCTGGCCATAGTTTATCTGATGTTTATACTGCTAACTATAATTACATTTCTTTTTAGCTTATGGAATGGTGGTGAGAGAATGCTTTTTTTTTTTTTTAATTGTGTTGAAATTTTAAAAAGCACTCTTACTTCACAGCGAATTACAATGGAGAACAATTATAGACTTTCTTTTACCATGGAAGCTCCTTCATTTATGCAAAGAACAAATGATAACTGCCTAATTGATAAATTAGTGAAATTCACAGAGAATCTGTGAAAACATATTCGTCAAGAGGACAAGCTCAGCAGAAGGACGCAGGAGCCCAGAGCAGCCATCAGCTGCACAATGACGTGCAAGACCTGCAGATGAGATTCGAGGGCCCAGCGCAGCCGCTTAATGAGGCTGCCGAGGTACCAGCTGCTTCGGAGGACAGCAGTTCACAGCTCGGCATCTGGGTCAGGGTTTGCGGTAGGAGGAGGGAAATGACTGAGGAGTTTAATGTGCTGGGGCACATGGTGGCTTTCCTTCACGCACAGTCACTTTTAATAGATGATATTTAAAAGGCTACTTGCCGTCTCTGCCCAAAAAGGTACTGTTCAAATGGTACTGGTGCTTCAGCACTCTGCTTAGATGAAAATCCAGAATGGATTAAAATATTTTACTAAAGATATTTTTTAATTTTTTACATCTATGTGTGCATATATAAGAGGAAATGACAAATTAAAATACCAGTAAACTCTAAAGTGACTTTCTAAATAGCATAATGTTTTGCTATTATCAGTGTCACTATCAAATACTTTAATGTACCAGTAATGTACATGGTCTTTGGGTTGAAGCTCCTGCCTTTAAGCCCGAGGGATTCTAAAATGTAGCAGAGGATACAGGTTCTAGATCTTGTTAAGATTTAATATTTGCATTGAATTGTTTAAACTGAGTCTTAATTTTTATTTTGTCTGCATGGGATAAATAATGTTTTTCATTTTGTTTGGATAAACATACAACCGCAAGATTATTGGTCATATCTAGCTTTATTTTGAATTTTTTGAGGCACTTCCTCATGGTTTTTCATGATGTCTGTACTAATTTATGTTCAAATTAATGCTGCATAAGGATTCTCTTTTCATTCTCATCAACATTTAATATTTATCTTTTTAATAACAGACATTCTAGCAGGTATATGGTGTTATCTCATTGTGGTTTTAATAATCTGCATTAGGGGCTGGGGATTTAGCCCAGTGGCATAAGTGCCTGCCTGGCAAGTGTAAGATCATGAGTTCAATCCCCGGTACCAGGGAAAAACAAAATAACTTGCATTGCCCTGATGATTAGTGATACTGAGTAGTTTTATTTATATGTGATGACTATATCTTCTTTTATGAAATGTCTTTTCAGATCCTTTGGCCATTTTAAAATTAAGTTATTTACTTTCTTGTTACTGAGTTGTTCACATTCTTTGTGATTTTTGAAAATTAAGTCTCAGTAGGTATATGTTTTGCAAATATTTTCTCCAATGCTGTGAATAGATGCTTCTCTGCTGTGCAGTCCTTAGCTGTGCAAACGCCTTTTAGATTGAAAGTATATCATTTGTCCATTTTTATTTCATTGCCTGCACTTTGCAAACCATATTAAAAAAATTATTACCCTGAACCTCCTATGTTTTATTCTAGTAATTTTATAATTTCAAGTTTCTTGATTAAATCTTTAGTTCATTTTAAGTTGATTTTTGTCTGTGTTGTGAGATAAGGTTTTAGTTCATTGTTCTGCAAGTAGAATCCACTTTCTCGGGTATAATTCATTGGACATCATTGGGGAGATTGCCTTTTTCTCATTTTGCATTCATGGTATATTTGTTCAAATCCACAGAGTATAAATACAGAGTATTTGCCTTGGGGCTTCTGCTGTGCCTTGGGTCTGTTTCATGCCAGGACTCTGTTGTGTTTATACTGTGTAATATATTTTTAAGTCAATAATGTGAGGCATCCAGCTTTGTTCATTTTTTCCCTCCTCAGTATTTCTTGTGTTTTTTGAAGTGTTGTGTGGATTCAATGAAACTTGTGATTTTTTATTTCTGTTAAAAGTATTTTTGGAAATTTAGCATAGACCATTTTGAATCTATAGATTACTTTGCATATTATGGACATTTGATCAATATGAATCCTTCTGGTTTATGAATTAAGGATGCATTTCCATTCATTTATGTTTTCAATAGTGTATTTCTTCAAAGGAATGGATTTAAAAAGAAACCAAATTGTACTCAGATAGATGATATAAAGATCTTCCATTCCTATGGAATGGAATAGACTAATATATGTCAATTAGAAAACTGACCAGACAGAATCAGAACTGACTTCTGATTCTGAAAGTGTTGTGCGTAAATTATCAAGTTTAGGGAGGTCATCTAAAAAATAAAAACAGAAACAAGCTATGAAAAATATTATGTATGAGTAACCAAGAGGACCCATGCATAGGTCAAGCATCTGGAATTTGAAAAAAACATGTTTGGGAAGTGCATATCAAATACATCAACACTGTAGGCAGGAAAGCTGGAAAAAAGATGGTTAAGCTATACAGGGAATTGAAATGAAGACTCCTCCCGCCCCATTCAAGGATAGGATAAGTTCAGAGCTCCAAAAATAAGAAAGTTGATTCAAAGGTGTTTGTTCCTTCTAAAATTTCTGAAAAACAACAAAAATGACTCTGCCTATTGTGAGACTCTTTTGGAGGTCTATCTTATTTTTCACAAACCACCGGCATAGTTCTGTAGTTATATGAAGAAACAGTGCCATTACGCATGAGCCTCTTATTTGAGTGCTAAACAAATCATATTCAATATGTGTTTCCTGGAAACAAGAATCCCAAATGTTTTCATTTGGAATGTAGATTAAAAAAATCTGAAATATCATCATGTGGATAATATGAATTGTGTATTCTACATAGTGAAAATGGAATCGAGGGATTTTGTCAGAGCTTATATTTCTAACTCAAAAATTAATGTGTTGATTTCTAAATAAGGTGAAGAAAACCATTGAATATGAAGAAATGTTTTGGAAAGGAAGTAACTTGGATTAAATGGTCTCCGGTATTCAGCAGTTCCACATTTTCATTTTAGGAAAAAAATTACACAGATATATCAATGTATAAATGTAAAGGTACACATTTGAAATTCATTAGTACAACACTGCAAATTTTAGAAAAAGAAAGCAATGCAGTCCTTAAAATGAAGTACTGTTATGTGATAGTTTGATCCAAAATATCCTCCCAAAGTCTCGTGTGTTAGGAACAGGGGCTTTGGGGCGTGAATAGATACTGGGGGTGGAATCCCCAGTGATTAGTTCCTACGTACCTTGCTGTTTGATGGAAGAGGGAAGTCACTGGTGGTGGGACCCGGCACGACATCTTTCTCTGCTCTTCCCTGTCCTCTCTGCTTCCTTGCTGACACGAAGCGAGCAGATTTTCTTCTGCCAGGACCTTCCGCTGTGTGGTTTCTGCCTTGGAGTCAGCTGGCCAAGGAATTAATTCACTAAAGCTATAAGAAAAAGATAAATCTCTTCCCTTTTAAGTTATGGGTGTTGGGTATTTTGTTCCAGTGACAGGAAATTGACTAAAATAAGATATATAATACATATTTGCATTTATACATAGCTCCATTACTATGGGCCAGGAATCTCACTGTGCCAATTTACAAAGTTCATCATAAGCCTTTCTGTCTTACAGTAAGTTAGCCCGTATCACAAGGTGACCACGTGAGGCTAGGTGTTCATTTCTACTTTGTCACATGCTGCATCCCAAAGATGGTAGCTCTGTATCTTTTAGTAAGAGTGAGCTCTAGTAACCAAATTTCTTCCCCTTACAGTTTTTAAGTTACTCTTCTTGCTTAGTGATCTCTATCCAGATAATCACAAACATTCTAGAACTGTAGGAAAAGGCTCATGAGTCTGTACCCAGTTTCTCCCAGTTGTGTACTTGATTCTAAATTTTTCAATAAAATTGATAGAATTTTTCATTATCACTTCTCAGTGAAAGTATCTACTTGGCCCAGATGTAATTAGGACAAAGTCTGCCTTGCTATAGACACATAAAATAAGCAATGTTGGCATATACAACAATTGTTTTAGTAGTCTTTTGCATCACTGACTGAAAAACTTATTTGGAACTTACTTTTATTTATTGAATAATAGCCTGGCAGAAATATGAGTGGAACCCTGTAGGTCAAAAAATAGTATTTCATAGTTTTGAAGCCAGTTGAAAATATGTTAGTCATACGATTACAGTCTCATGTTTTATGAAAAAATGGTTTATATTATTAAAGACCTGAGCAATTTATCCAATATAATTCAAATTTTAAAATAAATGACATAAATAGGCATATTTTATGATATGATTGAGGAAAGCAGTATTTAATATTTTCATCATTCTATTAACTTAAAAATTTTCTATCATTCTGCATTTTATCTGTGTTCTTGATTGATTTAAAGTGATTTAGTTCACTGGAGAGAGCAATTATCTCACAGAATTTTTTTTTTTTTGTACCAGGGATTGAACTCACAGCCTTGCACCTGGCAGGCAGGTGTTTACGCCACTGAGCTAAATCCCCAGCTCCCATGGAATGTTAAACATACACTATTTCCAAATGATATATATCATGAAAAAGGAAAAAATACTATTTTGATTGGGATGTAATTTAATACCAAATATTTGTATTGCTGATAAGAAAAAAGAAATATCAATAAACCTTAAATATAGAGATCTTTAGTATACATAAAGCGTGAAGAAATAAATCATTACAGAAAGAGTTGTCTGTTAATGATATATGTAGGTCTGGAGGAAACACTGACACAATTGTTTTCATTTGAATTTTATATAGAAACATCATTTCAGAAAACTGCTCCATATCAGGAGGCATGTTTTCATTTACAGCAAATGAAAGTAAATCTAATTCATTAAAATTAATAATGATAAATGCCCTCATTTGTTCATTGGAAGTGCATAATCAGATTGAATTAGTACTATGAATTAATTAGTCTGCAGAATTAGGAGTTTGTAGTGATGCCAAATAGATGTAAGTAAATAAATGGATGAATGGATAGAACTCATCAATTTGAAATGGGGATGTTGTCTGAGAGACAATGAATGATTTCAGTTCCCCAGAGAACTGCTCCATACAATGTGAAAAATTACTTTGTTCTTGACCACAACATACGTAAAAAGATGATAGCACATATTTAGCTTTTTAGAATTATAATCTAATTTTTCTACAGAAGTTGATTAAAATTTGGGCACAAAATTATAAAATTTTATGTGCATATTTGTATACTAGGTAGAATGTTTGCTTAGTACCACAAGGCTCAGGGTCCCATCCTAGACAGGAACAAAACAAAACAATTTTTAAAGAACAACAGCAAAATATTCATGCTTAATCACATGAAGAGTGTGAAGTGTACATGCCTAATAAACTTACAAAAATAAAAATAGAATCTGAAAATTTGAATAAGAAACAAAAAAACCTGGATAGTTTTATCAAATCATAATAGTATTTGGTTAAAGAAAATGTGAATGTAAAAATATAATACACAGGCCAGCAAATTAAACTGATAAAATTCACAGACACAACAGAAAACAGAGATGCAAAGAAGACATTTTATGAAAAGTTAAGGAATTTAGAGAGGAGTATTTAAAAGTGTAAGTGAGTTTAATTAATAACTAGAAAAAGAAACAGAGAGAGGAAAGTCCAAGTAATTACACATTTGCACAACTGATGAAAACATTAATCTTCATATTCATGAGCCTACTAAGCCACAGCATGATAAATAATGCAGGTGCACAGAACATATTCTCATATAGCATGGTAGCCCTAAAGAACTCCCGATCAAACAGGTTTTGTATACTTCCTTCCAAAAAGTTTTAAAAATCATTAATAGCTCTTAATGGTGTAAAAAAGAGAGACAGCCTGACATCATTAGTATCCTAATGGAAGGTCACAGCACTCAAGATAAGGGAATCTTGCCCAGAATGTCTAACTCATAGCCTGACTGAGCTCTAGAGTCAACGACCGATTTACAGTAAACGCAGAAGGCAGAGGTGTTAAACTACAGCCTAGTAGGCAATCAAAAATGTAGAAACTAAATGAAATTATATACTTTCATTAATGCAATTTGACATCAATTAATTACAATGGTGAAAACACTTACTAATATTTTGATGTATGAACGGCAAAATGTAATGTCCACTTATTCAGAATCACATCTCAAAATAAAATTTGGGATGTAGCTTAGGGTAAGGTGGTTACCTAGCATGCTCTAGGACCTGGATTTAATCTCCAGCACTGACAAAAATATTCAAGAGAGTAAAGTACTTTTTTTGCTGTGTATGTCAAACAATGTGCTCAAGGTTTAAAAACATGAATAAAGCGTAGATGTTTTAAACAGTATCTCACAGATAGATGAATGATAGGAAATACAGATGATTAAAACTATGAGAAATGGTGTAAGAAAATGTTTAACATATATTTATATATGGAGAGGTTGGTCAATTCTTATTTTATCTTACTTCATCTATGTCACTGTTTTGCAGAGGAAAAGAGATCCATTGCTTAAAAATCTAAATGTCAACATGAAAATCCCCCAAGCAAATGAATAGTGGGACTGCATTCCCATGTGGAGGGTAAAAAAGGTCAGTGGAAGTCACAGCAATGGCACGTGCTGAGTGACACCGGTTGCCGCCGGGAACAGTAAGTGGTATATACTAGTGGAAACACAGTGGATGGCCAGATACAATTAGATATTCAAGATTCAACTATTTTAACATCTTGTCAAAACTAAATTTACTTTAGTTTTAAATTTGTTCTCTTACTTGTCTGTTTTTTTGTTACTATCATGAAAGACCTGAAGTTGGGTAGGTTATAAACAAAAGTAATTTATCTTATAGATTTGGAGGTCCCAGACAGTGGCTCTGACATCAACTTGGTTCTGGTAAGGAACCAAGGTTATCGTGGACAGCACCACAAAGCCAGTGTTTTGTGTGTGATGAGGAGACGCACCCATCTCCAGACAGCGCAGGAAGGAGTCCCTCTCTTAAAACTCCCATGACTTTACATCGCCAGACTGGAGACCAAGCTTCCAATATCCAAACCAGTGGGAGAAAAACTACATCAAAACCTTGATTTTTGTGTGTGTGTGTGTGTTGCTGTCAGGAAAGTCATTCTTGACCTGCAATGTCAGGATGAGCCACCTTGCATGTTGTGTAGGTAAGGTATCTACAGTCTCAACTTTGCTGATGAGACGAGCCCTTCTAGAGCCTCTTTGTGCCTTTAGTGTCAACAATCATCACTTGTCAGTTTCCCTTTCCCCTCCCTCTGGGATTTCTTCTGGTTAAAATGTTCTTCAGCTTAGCAGTCAAGCTAGTAGTACTGGTACACAATTCTAAAACCCATGTAAGGTGATGGGTTTCATTCCTCATGCTTGCCCATGAAGTTGCTTTCTACTATTTCTATGAGACACTTACTCTGTCTTACACCACAGACACAGACAGTCTTAAAGTATTTCTTCCTTAATATCAAATTCTCTTGATTTCTTTTACCCCTACATTTGAATTCTCAAAATGGGACAAAGTTCTAGTAAATGTAACCCAAAATGAGCATAATCAAGTGTACGAAATAAAGTTCAGAAATTTGTCATTTTTCCTCTACCTCTGACCCTTGTTCTGTTATTTTTGCCTTCTTTTCTTAGCCAAATAAGTGTAATTGACTTGCCTCCTAGAGGTGCAAATGGATTGAGATTCAGTACTTGTTACTCCATGTCTACCCTTTATTTTGCTGCAATTTGTCTAGAGACAGAAAAACATTTCCACTTTGTTTTTATGTCAAAAACTGAAGTAAAACAGCCATTTTTTAATCAGTTATTCAATTAAACTATTTCATTCTCTGTTTCCATTTCAGACAAAAGTAGCATTTCTGTAGCTCATTATCAGATATGGAAATAAATAATATTGTCGCCAACATGTCAATTTAACATAATTTTGTAATACTGAAATTTGACGAGTTCAAAGTTGCATTGTGTTCTTCACACTATTGTTACTTATATTTCACTTTTGACTTGTGAAAGATCTAGCAACTGAGAAATATCTAGAATGTTCATTACAACAGCTGTTGTCAGATACAAGTGCTAAAAAGTTGTCAGCTTAAAAATTAAAATTCCTGGCAGACCACAAAGCTTTCTTTTATAATCGTTAAAATTACCTTTCCATTTCAAATAAGGAAAATGACTTTGACCCCGTTCTAACACTTATTACCAAGAACATTTCAGAAAGAGGATTAGTCAAAATATGCTTTGCCTTCATTATATGCCCTGCATCATGTTATAACTAATGATTTCTATTGCTAATAGTCATTACTAAACAGGTCTAACTTGGAGACTTTGTGACAATTTTTAGGCATTCTTTTGCTTATTTGCCGTGAAGAAAAGAAAATTTTATTATATAATGATATCATCTTTCAGTCAGTTAGCAAAATAAATTGGTTACCCACTGAGTGAATAATATTTCAGTAGACACATTTGGGAGGGTACAAAGGAAAGAAATAGCATTTTCTTTCTCTTTTCCCTAGTTCACAAGACAGAAAGCAGAGCAGAGTCAAGTTAGAAAGACTTGTAAGTCCCTGAGGAAAGTTCAAAGACTTACTCTGTAGTGTATACAGTTTCTTGTTAAAATAGATTCCTGATGGGTTATGAAGATCAATAGGCTTTTTTAAAAGGATGCAATTATTGCAGTAAATAACTTTAATAAATCATAAGCCTGATTTGATTTTTCTTACTTTACATATGCTCCTAAGTTTCCAATGTTGATGACCCAGTTTTGGGTGAATAGATTTCAGTAAAGGACTCTACTTGAAATTTTAAAGTGAGGAAATGTAAAAAGAAAATTAGTTTTGGAATTGGGTAAGGAATTGATTATTGGCTCAGGCATTTCCTTATTGAGGTGCTATTAAGACTGTTCGCTGTTTGTTCCAGATATGAGTTTCATTCTCTGAAAAGCAAATATGATAATGCAGAACATCTCAGACTGCTGGGCTTCCAGGTGGTGTTTATATGAAAATCGCGAAGTAGTCCAGAAAGAAAAGGACATCTCTATTCTTAGGCTGAAGTACAAAAAAGAAAAAAAACAAAAAAACTAAAATGGGAGCTAATAGTTGAAAATAAATTAATATTTGAAATCGATGAGGGCATTGCCTTTAACTACTTTTCTACTTTGCATCCTTTGCTGGTGTTCCTGTGGTCCTCACCCTGCCTCAGGAACATGCTTTGCTTCTAGATATGGGGTCAACCTTACTGCAAACAGATGGCGGCAGCTCTGACCTTCAGGAGAAGGTCAGGAGATTTAACCCACCATCAAATTC
The DNA here is from genome assembly GCA_004363535.1 of Dasyprocta punctata. NCBI lineage: Eukaryota > Metazoa > Chordata > Mammalia > Rodentia > Dasyproctidae > Dasyprocta > Dasyprocta punctata. Next base: position 53,535 of record RJWM01003868.1, on the reverse strand, counting down.
TACTTTTTGCTCTTTCCGAATTTGTGCTCCAGGTCCCATAACTTATTTCTTGTCCTGCTTGTAAGGAAACCTTTGCCAGGGTTTCAAAATGAAGATCTGTGAAGGTGACAGAATTTATACAGAATGACCTCCTGGGGCACTGGAAGGAGGCAGAGGAGGTGAGCGCAGAGGCAAAGGACACCGTGAGGAGTCAGAAAAATTCTGGCCCCACCCCGTATCTTGATGAAACAAGAATGGCAGATCTGATATGATATGTGTATATTTCATTAGTACTTTTCAAAGTGTTTCTCATTAGCGAAGGATACTCTGACAGAAGCAATATGCAGATCCATTTTATTAGCGATTTCCTCGACAGTTTATCATTCTTTCTCTAAGCCCAGTATAACCTGTAAAGAGAGAAGAAAAGAACACAGTATTTTCTACTTCCCAAGAGTTGAATACATAAAAGAATCCCATTAAGAGGTGTGGGGTGAAATAGACTAGAACTCTCCTTGTCCATATGTTTATCAGTGAATTTGCAAGAGGAGATAGATGCAAACTTCAGAAAATTTTAGGACACATTAACCTAAGAGAGAGTCAATATGTCTACGGGACAAATTAGTATTACAAAAGAATCTTTGCCTGGTGTAGGTAATCAAATGGAAATTTAGCAGCAAATTTATTTATGCACACAGGCAGAGGTTTGAAAAATATACTGCAGGAATACTGGGGAGATCCATTTATTTGTAATTTTACATGATAATAGACTTAGGAATTTTACCTGTATATGCTCTAATGTACCACAAGTGTAGCATAATTACCATAAAAATAATATGATTATAGAAAACTTCAAAATGTTCAGAATTATCAAAAAATGTACAGTGTCAAGAATTGTAATGATAAAATCATGTCTGCGTTAGCAAGCAGGAGAAGCAGAAGCATTATCCAGTTAGTGTAAACGGAAAGAAGAAATACAAAAAAATTAATGTGATGCTGTGTGTGGTGATGCAGGGTTGCACTCTAAGTCTCTGGGAGGCTGAGGCAGGAGGATGAAAAGTCTGAGTTCAGTTTCAGGAACTTGGTGATTTAGTGAGTCTCATTCTCAAAATAATAATAATAATAGTAATAATAATAATAATAAAAATAAAATAACAAAGGCCAGAACATGTGACTCATTGAAAGCCCTGGGTTCAATCTTCAGTACCAAATCAATAAATTACAAAATAAAATGAAATAAAATAAAACAAATGAGATAAGTAAGGGCATAAAGATGTGAAAGCATTGCTTTTCAAAAAAAATTACAAAATGGAAAGTAGAGTCATTCTGAGATGCACAAAATATTATAATTTAAAATAGGAATTCCACTCTGGAAACTTTCAGAAATCACAAAGAGAATAAATACATGATGAAGACACTTGTACTTATTCACAAGGCACATTATTATAATTTGATTCATGTATACAATGGGTAATTATCAAATCAGGCTAGCTAGAATTTCTGTTTTCTCACATACTTCATTTCTGTGCTGGAATACTTCAGCATTCTCTCATCTATGTAATTTGAAACTTATAATTTTTCTATATGAACCATCTCTGTTTTGAAATGCCTCTTCTGAAAATACACATTCTTCTGTTTTCCTACTGGACATTTAATTGTTAATCATAGTCATTTTAAATTCCCTCAGAGTGTCAAAATACATACCATATTTAAGTCTGTTTCTGTTGATTACTTTATCTCTTGACAATGGGTCGTTTTTAAAAATTTTCTCTAGGCGCAGGGATATAGCTCAGTGGCAAAGCATCTACATGGAAAGCTTGAGGTCCTGAGTTCAATTCTCATTTCAAAAAAAAAAAAAAAGATTCTTCTCTGTTTGCTGCCCAATTTCTGATTGTAACAGAGAAATTTTTGTGTAGAAAAACAAATTTTATGACTGGGAGGGAGTCAACATACCCATTCCATCCTCTGAACTTTATTTTGGTGAGTTGAGTCAGTTTACTCAGGAAGTGCGTTGGTTTTGTGATTTATTTATTTTTTCTATGTGCACTGTTAGTGTGTGAGCTCAAATTTCTTTAGCACCACCTTGTGACTAGGTTGGGGGCCATGTTGGCAGAGCGTTTTCATGTATCTTCATTGTATCCTCTTTGCTACACTCTTGGTATCTCTTTATTCTGCTAGTGAGTGGTTAAATATGAGACCTTCTCTTTTGTTGCAAGCCCCAGTCCTGAGATAGACCATGTTCTCTAGCCTCATGGCTGGGACTCGTCAGTTACCCTGGCCCATACCCTGCCCTCGGTCTGAGCTGAACACATTTTATGTACCTCCTTCATAGACTTTTCTTTCCCCTTTCTTCAGATCCAATGAGATTTTACCATGAACTAAGTAGTGTGACCCAGTGTTCTGGATTAGTTGGCACTTACAGATTTCCCAGGGGGAAGATTTCTTAGTTTTTGAACCATGGTAGTCCCAGGCAAACTTTGTAGTTCTCCTGGGAATGAAAAAATTATTAGACATAGAAAATTTCAGTGATAAGGTGAGAAAGTACAAAACAAAACATACTGATTGATTATCTAATCACTTTAGAGTTAAGCGTAATAGGTTTTGTGATATACACATAGAAATATGTATAAATAATGTAAAGTATCTATCTATATCTATATCTATTATCTATATCTATCTATCTATTGATCAATCAATCGCTCTATCTGTCTCCTGGCAGGGAGCAACAGGTAGATTAAAAAGGGATGTTTCAGTTGCCATTTTAAAGCATGTCTAACTTATATTTTCTGTAACACTATAATCTAGTTGAATGATATGTATTAATATTCTTTCCAGTTTTGCTCATCTTTGGGGTGAAGAAATAAGCAATGCAATTGCAATATGAGAAAATATTTCCTTTTGCTGAGTTAAAGATACTTTCTAATGATTTTTGTATGATGCAAAGAATATTATATTCAAGGTTGCCATGCTAAAAAGCAAAACAAAACAAGCAAACCAACAAAAACAAAACAGAAATTTCATGTAAGACATATTATTGATCTATTGATTAGGATGATATATAAAAATTTAAATATATAGATGCATTTCTTAAATATTAATATATTTTCATCTTCTCATGTTGCATGTGAGATATTTGAAATATATCACAGCTATAACAAATTTTAGCTACATTTTATCTGTTGGATGATCTCCATCCCTGCAAATTTTAAAATTTTCTTAATACATTGCCCATCGGTACATTTTTTTTTTTCTTGTGAGATCAGGTAAAATTCACTTCCTTTTATGCATGAGAAAGCTGTCATATACTCAAACTGACAGACTTGCCCAAAGTCATAGCTACTAAACACAGAATTGTGTTAACATTTGTATCTACATTTACTCCTATAATTTCTTTATCAAACTCTCTGGCATCCTCTTTCCCAAGATGTTAATATGGATTTTCTTTTTCCTTAGCAAAAAATGGAAAGCTTTTGAATATATCGTCCAAAATAATTTACCTCATAGAATTAGATCCCCTGTTTTAAAAAGTCAGACTATATAAAGAGTCATTTGAAGTTTGCTCTGCCTGTCTTAATATGCACAAACTAAAAATGCATCCTGAATATTTTGAGATTAGCTTAAGATAGCAATTTGGATGAATAATTTTAGCATTTCATATCGAAGTCTACTTCTAGTTACTTGTAAAGTGATAAAAAGTTAGCAATTCAAACTAAATAAACTTTGTCATGTAATAAACAAGTGATACATTACAATTGTACCATCTGCCAAACAAATATCTTTTTTCTTTGATTTTATGTCATAACAATGGTTGTAAAATTTTATTAATAAGTATATGTTGCACTTAGAAATAGACATCTTAAGACATTTGAAATTATTAGGAAAGCTTGAGCTCTTTCTTCTTAGAGTACATATCCAGTGTCAGTCAATATTCAATGATACATTAGTCATTCATGTTAGGCCTAGGATTAAAATCCAATATGGCACATTTATTTTAAAATGAAAAGAATGTACTGTATTTTGTTTGATACTGCACATAGGCAAAATCAGACAAGTTACAATTTAATTCTTAGTGTCTTGATTCTAAGAATTATTGATAGATTATGATAAATCTGATGGCTTAAAGACATACAATAGTTCTCATACGATTTTTATTTGTATTAACCATCATTCACTTATTTAAAAATGGAGTCAAAAACATTAAAAAGGTCAAAAGTTTCTTATAGGGAGGAGAAATTTAAGAAGAACTACCTTAGTCATATTTTATGTTACCTGTATGGTCCCAAATTTTCTGAAAGTCAGTAACATCTCGAACTATAGCATAGAAAAAATAACTTTGCAAAATATGATTTTTCCGTTTATACACAAACTTGTCTGGTAAATGGTGGTAATCACATCTAAATTCTTTCAGGTGAATGATCCTGGTAGAACAAGAAAGACTGATTAGTCTTGGGTGATTGGATATATCATACTGTGTGAGAGTTTAGTTTGATTGTTAATGAAAGAAATTTGACTAGGTACTACACTGTTGGTTAAGTGACACCATGACACCAGGGAACTGCATTACTTCTATATTTCTGCACTGCTATGGCTAGTGTGGGTTTCCACATTATTGCTGATAGCATCATCCAGGATAACAGGCTATGTTAATTCCTTCTGCATATCTGCTGAATGGAAAGAGGAATCAAAGGAATTCTCAAATGCTTATATTTTCTTCTGCAATAGATTTTGCTTATATTTCTTTTTTTATTTAAGAGAAAATGGACACAAAAGAAAAACAAAAAACAAAAGAGACAAACAAACAACATCAACAACAAAACTAATACAATCACATTATAGGTTTACAAAGTGAGATGATTGGAATTTGACAGTGGTTGTAATATTGCATATCGTTACCTTCAAAAGGGTTGTCTAGATTAACAGATATAGACATGTAAAATTGATCTAATCATATGAGCATTAGCTGTTCTTTTTCAATAACTAATGCATTTAGTAATATAGTCATTTTAACTATCTTATATATACCTGTATACGAATTTATGTCTTTTTCATTTTCCCTTCCTTTTTTCCTCCTTTCCCTTTACAATACTTCTTATTATCTTCAACATAACTGCCCATATCATTAAGCATAATATAATCAAACTAAATAGTCAGGATAAAACCAATGAAATCAAAACAATGGAAGCAATATATAGTAAAAGAACACTGATTACTATAATGCCTCATGTTATCTTCTAAGCAGTTGCTTGTATCATCAGTCATAATACAATCAAACAAACCAAAACAGGATAAAATCACTCAAAACAAAACAATGAAAGCAATATAGGGTTTCAAAACAAGGTGATCAGATGTCAGTAATGGCTACCATAATGTGTTTTGTTATCCCTGAAATAACTGTCTATGCCATCAAACATAATAATATTAGGCAAACCGAAATAGAATAAGATCAAACTAAACAGCTCAATGAAAACAATACAGGACTCAAATCCTGATGATAGATTAACAATGGCCACTGCCTTCCCTTTTTAGACACTTCCTCCCCTTTCATTTTTACAATATGTACTGTGTATTTTGAATCACACTAACTCCTTTAATTTTTTTTTTTAACTAGGGAGATAACATGACACTCACTCATGTGGCTCTGGGCCATTTCACCCATGAACATGAACTTAAGTTGTATCCATTTACCTACAAGAGGCTTGAGGTTATTTTTCTTTATAGCTGAGTAGCTTTCCATTTGATGAAATTGCCACATCTTTCTTGCCCGCTATATAGCTAATGGGCAAGCTACCCCCACTTCTTTCTGGTTCCCTGTCACATAGAGCACTGTTCTCTCTCCTTTGACTTTCAGTCTATGAACCCCCTTTTGAGTTTAATGTGTTTCTTGTATAAAGTATACTGGTGGATCCTGACTCCTGATCCACTCTGCCTGTGTTTCTTTTCATTGGTGGACTGAGGCCATCTGCATTAATGGTTAAGGCTAACATGCACTGCCTCGTCTCTGCCACGCCACTTTCCTGCAGTTGGCTGCCCACTTTTCCTCTCTACTCAGTTGTCTGCCCCATTTGGCGATATCCCTCTGCCACTGTTTCTAGAGCTGTGGTCTTTTTTATCTCTCTCTAAAATGTCCTTCAGTATTCTTTGTAGGGTTGGCTTGGTGGTCATAAATTCCTTCAGTTATTTTTGGCGTGGAAGCATCTCATTTCTCTGTTAATTCTGAAAGATAGTTTTGCAGGGTACATCAATCTGGGTTGGAAGTTGTTTTCTTTCAGGGCTTGAAACACTTCACTCCAAGCTCTTCTTGACCTGACGGTGTGTGTTGAGAAGTCTGTCGTGATTCTGATGGGTTTTCATTTGTAGGTGATCTGCTTCTTTTCTCTAACAGCTTTTAATAGTCTGTTCTTGTGTTGAATTTCTGGGATCTTGATTATTATATGTCTGGGTGTAGATTTATTTTGGTTAAGGTTAGCTGGAGTTCTATATGCCTCACTTATCTGAAAGTCACTTCCTTTTCCCATGCTTGGGAAGTTTTCTAAGATTATTTCTGTAAATAGGCTTTTAATTTCATTTGTACTGACCCCTGCTATTTCACTCACACCTTTTATTCTTATGTTATGTTTCTTTGGGTTGTCTTGAAGCCATTGTATTGTTGCTTCCAGGTTCCTTGTTATTTTTAAAAGATCTTTCCTTTCATGATCACAAGCTGCAAACCTGTCTTCAAGGTTTGAAAGTCTATCTTTAGTTTCTTTCAAGTGGTTTTGCCAACTTTCATTTTAGTTTTTGATTTCCTGATTATCTCTTTGAATCTGTTTTATGTATTCTAAATCTTTTTTGTATTGTTCGTTCAAGGTTTCTATCATTTTCCTATGCTCCATTTTTCATCTATGTCTCCTTTAGAGTTGCCTAGCAGTTTTTTATTATGTTTTTCATTTCTTCTTTTAGTTGAGTTAGTATTTCTGTTCTAATTTCTTTTATAGCCTCTAGAAGTTTTTTCTTTACTTCAGTTGCCATCACCTCAGAAACTTCAGTTGTGGGACTCTCGATCTGTTTTATGTTTGCATCTCCTGGACTTGCTCTGTTTGGAACTGGAGGTCAGAGACTGCCTTTTGAGTCTTTGTCTTGACATATTCTTTTACTTACATTTCTTTGGTACATAAGGCAGGGTAAGCAACCATAATTCATGGCTTTCTGTTGAAGGAATCTAGAAAACATTGCATTGAGTCAGTAACACTATATCTCAAAAGTAGGATTTAGGAGACTGTGGGTGGTTTTGTACTGCCATTGACCTGAGGAACAGAGAAAAACTCTTTCTGAAGAACATTGAAAGAGGCAGATATTCAAGGAACAACAGATGTGAGTGAGAATGATCTTTTCATTGAATTTCCATTCTGTAAATCATTAGTGAAAATTTTTTCTTGTTCCGTTTTCTAGGTGACAAAGGAAAATGTTATTATCTATGGAATAAACTAAATGTGCTAAAAATGAAAGTTTTAAGAATTTTGGTGATAAAATCAGTTGACCCTAGAATCTGCCAATAATTTGAGAGCTGAAATGATTTATAGGAAGAGTGATTATAAAGTAGGGAAAAGAGTTCTAAGCAGTATTGGGATTCAGATTGTTGGAGGAGATGGGAAAAAATTTAAGGAATTTCAAAAGGTATAAAACTTCTGACTCAGCAGTATCCCAGAACTGTAGTGAAGAAAGGGATAGTCTAAAACAGCCCGGTCCTGTGTATACAAATTTGCTTTGTCTCACACTGGAAATCTCTGGCGAGTTTCGTCTTTGTGTCCCCAGCTTATTTCACTAGACAGGACTCCTGCAGTAGTATTTTTCATTTGACCTTTAGCTCTAAAGGATAAATTAGTCTTTCTTGACTCCTATTGCATTTTCTATCTTTATGAATTGGAAAGACTTACACTTAAAATTTAGCTCCATTGAGAAACTATATCCTGAGAAAGTGCGATGATAATCACACACAGAATTACTACTACTTTCTTTAGAATATTTGTCTCTAGTATTTCCTAATTCTTCTGGGACAGATGTAGTGTTTTCTCCTAGGGCAAGAGGTGTGATTTAGCAGGAGGAAAACATTAATGATTTTGCAAATTTCTTAGGTATGTTACATGATAACTTGTATTTAGATGTCCCCCAAAGCCTCACCCCATCATAGGTGGGGCTTTTTAGAGGTCACTGGATCTAGGGTGCGCTATGCTTGGATCAAGGATCTGATGCTGGGGTTGATTCACTGTGAGATGTTAGGATTAATACTGTGAATGCTAACCACCCTAAGGGCAGGTAACCTGGATGAAATACGAGACAGGAAGAGGACAACTGTAGTCTGGTTACTTGCAGTTTGCTACTTCGTGCCTGCCTTCTCTGTGATGCGCCTCTGACGTGGAACCTTGTCTGGTAGTCAAACAACTATGAACTGAAACGTCTTCAAACTGTGAACTACATAAACCTCCCCTAATTTAATTTTGGGTGTTGGGTATTTTGTGTCAGCAATGAGAAAAGTAACTAAGACATGTTACTGTGTTCAATAATGAAACACTGAATTACTGCAATATCTAGAGTATAATTTTATATTTAAATTATATTTCCAAAGTATACAAAATAACAAATCATTGTGCCAAAGAGGAGAGTTCATAAAGGCAGTGAAGAAATTTTAAAGAGGTTTAGATAATGAAAATGGTAGATATAATATTCTTTCAAATACTAAACCTCTCCTAAGGGAAAATAATACCAAAAATGCTTATCTAAAATGTCAAAGTTTAAAGATCCTATGTTCTTCTGAGCAAGGGTTTTTTCTAAAATAAAGTGAGAGGGAAAGTTTCATATTTTCACAGTTGCACCAGTTATGAAAGTTACCTCGAGAATTTTTTAAATACTAACAGAAAATAAAGGGTGAAACAGTTATGATTTTTAAGGTGAAAGTTAGATTGAACGTGAGAATATGAAGAGAGACACTGGAAATTGCCAGGTATTAGGAGGCTGAACACTATGTCTAAAAAGAGAAGGAAACGCAGTAAGCGTCATACTTTCTACTCCATTAATTTTCTGTTCTACAGCTATATAAATCTCTAGTCCTGAAGCAGTTTCTGAAATTTTCTATATTAAGATTTAGATTTCACGGCTTCATATCCATGAAATTTAACTTTAATTTCCAATAATATGAGACAGTGTATGTATAATGAAATCTACTTAATGCAGATGTATATGTAGTAAAAAGATGTTTTCGCTTAAAAAAAAAAGACAAAGCTATACAATTTATAGTCAATATTTCAATATTTCTATGGTCTATATATATATATGTATGTATATATATATATATATATATATATATATATATATACAGTCTATGGCTGACATTTTGCTGAGTCTGGTAACTGCTATAGTGAATGTTCTGATAACAAACTCTGTTTGGATTATAATTTCTTTTCCATATATATGCATACGTATGTATGTATGTACCAAAGGCTGATGTTTATCTGATTATTTCATAAATCTTTTTATTTCTACTATCATGCTTTAAGAGTTTTTTATGTCGCATAAAATGTACATGGTTTCTTTTCTTTTATTTAATAGGTAACTATGATTTTCCTTTAATAATTACTATCTCCCTCCTCCTAAACCCAGTGGACAATTTGTTCCTAATTACTTTCAATCACTTCTTGTTTAAGAATATTACATTTTTGTGATTTTGTGTTGTTTTCCTGTATGAGCCAGAACCCAAGAGGAAACAGATGGTACACTCAAAAATGGGGTAATTAAGAGGATTTTTATAAAGCTGCTAATTATAAAGTTGTAGGTGGAATTAAAGGAACTATCAAAGAGAGGTGCAGTACTCTAAAGCTAGTGAACCTGAATTCTCATGGGATAACAGGTCCCATGAGTTAAAAAGAAAGCATATATGAGTGGCAGTGTTTCCGGAAAGCTCTAGAGAAATCTGTGCAGTGGCAACCTGGCCCCTCTGTGTCCTATTGCAGGTACCTACCTTCAGCTGAGACTAAATCTAACCAGAGAGCAAGGTCAGTTGCTCTCATACTCCATGAAGATCAGCCTTTCAGAGGTGCTTGGCAAGACACAGAATGATAAAGCAAACAGAAGACACAACACGAATTTGCAAAATAACATGAAAAAACACTCATATCATTTTTGTGGCACATTTGCAGTGATTTATAGGTCCTTGTTAATCTTTCGAAGTTATTTCTAATGGATGTCCTGAAATCTTACTGATTGTGTACTACCAACTCTTACTCCCTACAGATTTTCCATTTTACTTTTCAAATAAAAACACACCATGAGCAGTTGAAGAGACTTATTACCTTGCTAGTTTAGACCTTTCTATTCTGTAGACAGGACATGCGTTTGGAGTTAAAAGTGACTTCACTCGTGACTACTGACTCATTTATCTTTGTGAGATAGATTAAATAGATGAGCCTCATTTTCTTCCTTTAAAAAAAAGACATTGTAATCATACCTAATAATAGTAATTTCAGAGGAATAAACTAAATGTTTAAAAATGTTTAATAAAGTTTCAGACCTGGGCTTCCTCTGAAGTTTAATCTAAAATCACCTCTTACTTGTGAGAGGCAGACACGCAAGACAGAATATGAAACAAGGAAGACTGTATTTCTGAGTTCATCTCTGCTCAGATGAAATAGAGTTCTGACAATGAATTTCAACCAACTGAAAAATTCCCATTGGACTTTCAGAGTTGTCATACATATACCTCTTTTCTTTTATGTAAATTCATTCTTATTAATAAAATATTCCCCTCAAACAAAAATATATTTAATTAATATCTTTAATTTGACACATCCATCCATCTCTCCATTCATCCATTCATTTTTATTGAGTGCCTATTATTTGTTAGGTGTTAGCTCATGTGCTGAGGACATAGCAGTGAATGAAATACCTTCAAGCTTCTGTGCCCAGGGAGTTTACATTGTAGTGGTAGAAATACAAACTTTAAGAGAAAAAAACCTGTAACCTATATTAAATTATGGTAAAGATGATGGAGGGAATGCAGGAACTGAAGATTACTATGGTAAGTATTGGAAACACCAGTAATATATAATATTGTGTGGTCAAAGAAGCCAGATTGGAGAGGTGATATTTGTGTGTAAACTTCAAGAAGGTGTGTGACGAAACATGGCCTGAGACACTGGTGGAGGAGCTTCTTATGCAGGACGAAGACTGTGCTTAAATCCTGAAGCTTTACTTATGTATTCAAGGACACAGAGAAGTCAGAGGGGCTATAATGTGGTGAGCTATGGGCAGAGTGGTAACAGATAATGGGGGAGTCAAAGGTCTAGATTTTGTAGTTTTCCACATAGTCACGTAAGTTGGGCATTTACTGAATGCAAAAGTCACTGTTGTGTTTAAAACCAAAGTGTGTACCAATCATTTTGGCTGCTATGATAAGAACAATATCTTGAAATGCAAAGATAGGGATAGGAATATTATTGCAATTTTCCTTCTTATGAAAGAGCATGGTGACATTAAAGATTGGGAAAAGGGTGAGATACCAGATGCATTAGTGTGAAACCTTTTTGATGGGTTCCACAAAGAGTTTAAGGAAGACAGGACATAGGAATGACCGGAGGCTTGAATACTTGGGGGGTCTGAGCTGCCATCGACTAAACCAGGGAGGCTCCACAACAACAACAGAAAGGCACATTTCTATGTGTGTGTGCGTGTGTGTGTGTGTGTGTGTGTGTGTGTGTGTGTGTGTGTGCATGCTTATATTGGAGGGGAAGTAAGTGTAACTTTTGATATGTTACATTTGAAATGTGTTATGTAAGAGAAGAAACTGAATAGACATCTAGATCTATGATACTGGAGTAGGGATGAGAAGGCTGAGAAGCTGATAAATTCTAGGAAGTGGCCAACACAGTAAACACATGTTTGAAACCAGGGAACTGGAAGGGAAGATCATGGTATTCATGCAGAGGAATATAAGAATTGGTCAAAGGGCTGGGCTCTGGACCATTCCAACATTTCTTTCTTGGAAAGAAGAGCAGTGGGCAGTAACAGAGCCTGAGACAGAGAAGCTGAAGTTAGGAAGGGACTGAGAAGTACCTGAAATCTTGAAAGCCAGGGAGACCCTGTTTTAATGAGACTGAGTAGACAGTGGTATCCAGTGATGATGATATTTCAAATAAGATGAAACCTAAGTAGTGGCATCAAGCTTTTGATATTTTTTATCATAACAAGAGCAGCCTGAATTGAATTCTAGACACAAAAAGTAATCAAGAGAGAAAACAAGATGCAAGACTAAATGGAGAAAACGCGTGCAAATGATTTTTTTTGTGGACTTCGACCAGTGAAAATAACATGGAACACAATGACCGCAATGACCCTTGAAAAGCAGAAAATATAATTGTATTTTTTACTTTTATTGGATGAATATCTAGGGAGACAAAGTGACAGTGACTGATGGGGAAAACAGAAAATCCTCAAAACACTATCAAATATTTAGAAATATTTTAGCAGTATGAATCCAAAGATATATCATGTACAGGTCCACTGATTTTGAAGGTTGATTCTGATAATCTCTGATATATTTCTGAACAGCTTCTTCCTTTATCATATCCTTATGACTGTCACTTGAAGCTGACTAGATTCTTAGAAGAAGTAACCCATTGACACCCTTAAATGAATCGGTGATTTTCCTTTCATTGTAAGAATACAGATACAGAACTGCAACAGCAAGCAGAAGCACTGAAGCTCACGCTAGCAGTAATCTCTGTCATTTATACATTTCTGACTTTAGCATGTGAATGGTCCCAGATCCTTGGGAAGGCATTTTCAATTATTGGCCTCTCAACCACATTTTAGAGCCAACAATTTCTTTTTGGAATAACTATTTTGTAAAGATGAACTGTACAAAAGTTGTAACCTTTCAGCTGGGTATTTTTCCTTCTCCTTAGTATATCTGTCATTTAAGTACCACCCTTAGAATTCACCTAAAGGTTTATCAGGTCTTTTATAGGGAACATCATACATATTTTGCCTGTGAGCTGCACTCTGTGAAATAAGTTGGAAAATCACTAATTTAAGGATAGATTAAAAAAAAATCCATTGTACCACTTAGTCATATACAGCACAAATATAAATAAATACGATAAAACAGGTCTATTTTCACGAAGATATAACACATAATTTGAAAACATTCTTCAAAAATGATTCTTAAAAATATACTAACTTTTTGGAAATAGCTTCCATTTTCTAGTGAAAAAGTTCCTAACATCAGAAGATCATTCTAAGAACTCTGTAGAAATTATTGGAATTATTCTTAAGGCATGATACTATCATATGGATTTTCACATTTTCTAGCTAACATAATCACTGATTAGAACAAAAAGGTATTCTTTCCTTTCCCACAACTCAGAAGGATTATTTGTTTGATTATTCATGCAATTTGAATATCTTTCTTGGTACAGTTACCTTGTAGTGATTATGGTTAACCTGTTCTTTAACTAAGCATCATTGTATCGCATGCAATTTGGCAACATAGAACAGGTTGAAGGTTAATAGCTTTATTTCACTATGTCAACAATCCAGATAACGTCATTGTACTTTACATGGAGTCATTTTGGTAGTCTTCTATTTCCATTTAAGACAACCTTAATCTCCTATTAATGAGTTAGGAAAGGTGGAGTCATCAAACAATAGGGCAAAGCGAGACTGAGAATAAGTAGTATTGTTTATTTAAAGCATCAGAGGATGGGTTTAGCTGTTTCTGTTTGACTTTGGAGACCTGAGAAGAATGATTACCACATCGATCACAGGAAATAGCAAAAGACAGACGTAGTTTCCTCAGAAATATTTATCAATTAAAAGCTTCGGTGGATAGCCAGGAAATTTGAGATTCTAAACTAATGGAACAGAGAAGTATGAAACATATGTCAAACTAAAAGACTTTTCCTGTGAAACTAAATAATAACGTTTGTAAGCAGTCCATTTTGTGAAACTACTCATGTTACAGTGTATCTTTTTTAAAAATTGGAGCACTTAAAGTTGAAGTTTCAAAGAGCAGATCACTGTAATAAGTTATGGTGCATTGCATATTTCAAGAATCAGTGCAGCTTTTACTCTGATTTGAATGCCATAGAGTTTAAAGGGAATAAAACAAATTATCTGATAGAAAGGTTATCAAACAAGTCAAATTTAGTTCAATGAAGGAGCAAGTCTGTATCAAAACACAGATAAATGTATTGGTGGTGCTCACTGTAGACAACATTTGAAAGTTTTCAACTTCAAACTTTGAAACTAACAAAAAATAAGAAAAAAACATAGTAACTACAAAATAATTCCCATGGTCATATACTTTTACTAATAAAGTTACAACTGGTATATATTATTTCCTAAAATATGAAGTCACTCACTGTTCAGAACCACTGAGGTTTGTTAACAATTAGGGAGCAAAGGAATGTGGTATGACTCAGTTTCAAGGCCTACAAAACTCATCACTGACTTGGCAAGCTTACTAATAATAACTATCATTACTAATAATCACTTGATGAAAAGTGTAGCTCTTCACAAATGCAGTTCAATTCTTATTGAAAATTAATATTTATGTTTCCCAGCCCAGTATCTGACTTTGAAGCAAAGTGACCAAGGTAATATCAATTTTAGCAACCTCCCTATGTGACTATGAGACACAGCAACATTTGAAAATATCTGCCTTATCAAAAATAATAACTGGAACCAGGGACTGTGTTGGAAAAGCAGTGGTCCCATTACTGATTAGATGACTTCTGGTAAAATTTAAAGACTTCGAAACTCAATCTAAAATAAAAAAAGTAAGGAATGAAACACTTTCCCTAATTATCTCATGAAGTCATTTTGAAATAAGTAGGAGTCATTGTGAATATAAATTATACATGATGTTCATCAAAGCGCTTTTAAAGTTGAAAGCTGTATAAAATTCATCGCATTATTTGCAAGCATGACAAATTCACTTTTAAGTTTTTATGTGTGTACATGAATTTGTAAGTATATACACCAGAAAATATTAGAAAGTCTATGCATATAAACATACAAAAAGAAAAAATATTGAAAAGAAAGTACAATTACTATTTGAATCTTGGTCTAGAGTAACACGTAAGTGAAATTTAAACTACTACCAAATATTTTGTATTGGGACTGCTACCTCATTTAACTGGCATCATGTACCCAGGAATAAATGATGAGGTGATTCAAAATCACTATTCACATATGTTAAAAGACTGGAAGAAATATTTGGATTTTGACATTCTGTAGTATGAGACAGGCTTTTGGAATATGCATTCATGATGAATGGTGTTTTGTGACACAAAAACATTTACAAAGTTTTGGAACAGGCAAACAGGAAGTATTCTAGCAAACTATTTGAAAATTATATTAAATTAATGATGCTACTATTCCCTTGGCCAGATCTTCCTTTGACTTTATTAATTGGAGTGAATTACATTCTAGAACAAAAACAATCACCTGTTCTTAGATTTATTAATTTGACAAGTATTCTCTGAACTTCAACTGTTACAAAAATTTGAGAGAAGAGTAAAGAGAAAACATCAAATGCATTGTCTTATTTATTTAGTTCCTGTGTGGTTCAATAGCAAAGGATTCCTGGATATTACTTCTGCAATTCTTTCTTCCACCCAGTGATGAAAACCATTGATTTATCCTTGTGATGCTGAGTTAGTAGTTCAGATTACTCAGAATTTGTAAGGGATGGAAGAGGTTTTTTTCCTACCTGCAGTAAAAGAGCAGAGATGTTATGAAAACTTTGATTTCTTTTCTCAGCATGGACATTGTCAATCATAAGCTTCTTGCCTTTTGAAAGACAACAAAAAATAGGCATATTTTCCTTTCTCAGTCCTACAAAAGCACATATAAAACATACATGCAAAATACGTGTAATTAAAAAGTAAATATTACATATAGTTTAACATAAATATGAACCATATTTAAAAGAATCTATTTTAATATGTAATTGGCAACCATTGCATGATTCCCTTTCTTTATCTGAAAAATAGTAAATAATTTATCTGAGAAGTCAAAATTTGTCACATGAATCTATCTGAGTAGTTCAGGACTTTATTCTTAGGATCATATTCCACTAAAAAAAAGAATGCTAAGATAGTACTACATGCTTTAAGAAGTAGGAAGGTAGATGATTCATTTTCTCAGTTTAAATGCAAAAGTATAGGCAAACTGGTGACCTGAATGAGCCTTTATAGCAGATCCTAATGTAATCATATATTATGAAACCGAAGTCCTAATTCAGGTTTAGTTTTGCTATTGTATTTGCAGTCTAGTTGGAATAGTTCTTATTGACTAAAATAAGATTGCTTTGAGTGTTTCATAAATAGCAGGTTTTAATTGTGTTAGTAAAGCTTTTAGTGGTTTAAAAAAGAAGTTTGATCAGCAGCCCAAAGGTAGATAAGTGTGAGAAACTGATCTCTCTCCTGCTCTCTCTTTATATCCCGATTTTTATCAGTGAAGCCTGAACAGAGGTATACCAGGCCTAGGAATGAGATAACCTCATGCAAAGAACATGGTAAGGTTTTGCAGAGGAAATTCTCATTCAGAGCATGTGAGACTTGTAATAAGGAAAGGCATATTGCCTGTCTAGATCATTCACTCCAAAATGTTGGGATTTATTTCAATGGCAAGTTTTGTTTTTAAGGCGGTATTAATAGGGCTTTTCTAGTCACAGATAACTGCTTGGCTTTTATTACTAGTATCAGAGTAAGTCATAGAGTTAGTCACATTTTTCAAATTAACAAATTTAACTTCTAAAGCAACAGATTAATTGCAGGAAGATATCAAATACTTTAGCAGGGATTTTATGAATGTCTCTTATAGAAAAGAAGTTAGCATTGCTGTTGTACACCATCCTCTCTCCACTCTGCACTCTGTGAAAAGAAAATGTGCATCACAGAAATAATGTCTTTTTGGTGCTGTTTTCTACCCAGTCAGTCAAAAAGATGTCCCTGTCTTTTGCAATGCTCTTTTTGAAATACTCCTTTTTGGTCATTAAGTCTCACTTCAAGGTTGAACTGTTCCCAAAATTCCTGGGCTACTAACTCTTTCCCTGGTATTGAGACATATATACAGGCAATTCTACAGATGTAGCCCAGTTGCCCATTAACCTTACATTAATGAAATTAAGTCAAGTAGTACATTAAAAAGAAGTAATGCACGAGTCACATTACTTGTATTTGTTAGAGGAAAATTAAAAAAAAAAAAAACAACCTGTGTAAGCATTCTATGGTTATCTTTAATGTTGTATTAGATACTAAGTTCATGACCTGAATAAAAATGATATAACGTGAAAATGGAATCCACAACATTTTTATATAATTGAGGCAAACTTATCTGGACTTCACAGTCTGCCTTGGGTGTCATGTTAGCTCAACTATCAACATAAAGGATGAGATGTCATTGGCTTCCAAGACATTCACTTCTCACACTTGTTTTGCGACTTAGTTCATTCTCTATGCTAGGATGAAATTTCTGAATACTCCTGGTTTCCACTAGTTAAACAACATCAACAACAAAAAGAACAAAAACAAAACCTAAAATAAAATTTAACTTGGAGGAATAAAGTTAAAGAACAATTGTAATTAGCAAACTTTAAAACTTGAAATTTCCCAGTACTCTTAAAAACATTTATCAAAAAAAATGTTGCCTTAGCACTTCAACTTTTAAAAGCTGGATTAGTTAGATTAAATTTAGCACCTCCCTGTAGGTCATCTGCCCCACATATCTTTGAGACATGAAGTATATGGCACTATATGGTTTCAGGGTTCTCAAACAATAAAAAAAATGGAGACAGAAAATGTTCAATTTTTACATTGCTTTCTATTAAATGCTGGAATCATGTGAGAAACTGAACATATTTATGAACTTTACAGTTGATACCAGAAGTTCTTGCCTTGATCTCTTTCTATTTAGTAATAGTTGTGAATCTTTGAGCAAGTCACTTAGAATATTTTTATTCCTATGTAGTACATACATAGAATGGAGGTTACTGGAAGTTTTAATAAAACATGAAAAAATTTCATAACAATAGATTACTATTCAATATTCTACTGAAGAGAAACATGATCAGTATTAAGGAATGTTAAGAAAGCAAAATGCAATTGTATACACAAATGATTGTATGGTCTAAAGAAATATCCAAATTCAAGTTGTTAATGATAAGAATTGTTCAGCACTAACTGCATGATAACATGATTTTAAAATATTGTTGAATATTCGTTCTTTAATGATAATTATAGCTGTTGGATACTCATCCTTTAGATAAGTGATTTCAATATTAGTCTTGGAAACCATACTTTCATTGACATATTTTATAGAGATTAAAAACACAAGAAATAAATTTTTTAAAAACTTTATAGCTTGTATAATAGACTTTTTATAATTGAAAAAGGTGACTATTCAATTACGCATTCAATTTGTGGAAATAACACACATTTTTCACTTGTTCTAATTTGATTTTATATTTTTGAATGCTTCTGAGTTGCATTAGATAAAACATAAAGTTATCTCAGTATGCTTGTTCTGTCCCTTATTACTATATGTATAGAACTATAAACGTTTTATGCTTGGCTCACCTGCTATTTATTATTTGGTAGTATCATTTACAAAAAATATTTTCTTTGTGTGGTTGAAAATATACAATTGCATTAGTCACCTATTCCTCACAGTGCCTAAATAACCGAAATAACCAGTTTTCAAGGAGAAAACAGGTATATCAAGAACTAGATTCAGAGGTTTTAATCCATAATAAGTTGGGACCTTACCTTTGAGCCTGGGGTAAAGCAGAACATCAAAGTAGGAAGGGTGTGATAGCAAAGCTGCACATCCGATAGCAGAGAGGACACAATATAGGGAGAAGGAAGAAGTCAACACCTTAGGAGTTTCCTCATGACCATGTTTCCAATAGCCTAACTTCCTTCCACTTGGCTCCACCCTCTAAAGTAAACCACAGGCCAGTGACCAAACCTCCAACACATGACCTTTGGAGAACATATAAGATCAAAACCATAAAAATTCTGACAATTATAATCTAGTTAAACATCTCTTAAAATACTGTCCAAGTTTCACAACAGGTTTTTCAGAATGCAGGGTTTACTCTGAGGACTTTGCAGTTTATCTAAAACATTGTTTTGCATCTAAATACTTCCATTCAGTCTATGTAGTGAGAATGTGAAAAGAATTAATAGACCTTAGATATTAGAAATAAGTAGAGGCTAATGTGTATGATAAGCTTGCATATTATCATTAAAAACAGTATCCATAAGACATAAGAAAAATATGTTTGCTTGATGTGTAGCATAAACATGCTTGTGTGTAATTTACACACACCTAAACATGTTAGAAAATGATAGCCAAATACTTACATATATTGTTACATTTACTCTTTAAAATGAATCTAGACAGTATTAATGGATTTTAGAGATGGGGCTAAAATGCAATGCTAAATTTTCTGAGAATATTAAGCAAATTTCTCAAGGCTACTTAGCTAATAAGAGTCAGAGCCAGGATACGAACTCTGGTCTGCTTGACCCTGAAGTTCTTTACCATTTAATTTCTGTGCTTTGATTAAAACATCTTTTAAATGGTGCATTTTTAAATTATGGTCTCAATATATAAATTTCAGATAATATCCTTAACACATAATTTAAGTTGGAAATGTCATTTTCTTCCTAGAAGAGTCACCGTTTCCTCTACATGTTTTACAAGTAACAGGTTAAAGTGAAACATAATAGTTAATAAAGATTAGTCATGAACTGAATTCTCTGTATACATGATCTCAATCCTCATACATAGTAGGCTTAGGGTGCCAATGTTACTTAACACAATTTCTGAGTGCTAAAACTGAGAATCATGTGGATACTCATAATCAAAGAAGGATTCTGGATGTTATTCTAAATTGGATGAGAACCCACTGAAGTTTTGATTGGGTAAGTAAGAGGATTCATTTTAAGATGCAAAACTATGATTTAGGTGAAGAGTTGACCCACAAGAGTCAGCGTTACAGGGAAAGTAGACAGGAGACGATGACTGTAGATCAGGTAGGAAATGGTGGTGTTTGGACTGGGTTACAGTAAAATTCAGTGTGCATTTCAAAATCAGTTCTAACAGGATTTACTGACAGGAGTGCAAAGGAAATGTAATTCCCAAGACATCACCAGTTTTTGGTGTTAACAACTGTGTAAATGGAGTTATTGAGAGAAACAGCACTGGTCATGAGAAAATTTGAGAGAAATGCAAGAGATTAGCTGAGAATACATTTGTGCTTAGATAAATATCCAAGACAACTGAGCACTGTGTTAAATAGTAAATGCATTGCTACACAATCTACTACAAAATAGAATCTGTTGATTAACAAAATTTTCCAAAATTTTACTACTGATGGTTAATTTTGTTTCTGATAAAACAGTAATATTGCTATTATTTTTAATATTATAAAAATGAAGGGAGTATATTATTTTATCAAGGAAGCCATAACAAAGTACTATACGTTAGGTAACTTGCAAAGCAACAGAAATTTATTCTGGAAGATGGTTAAGTCCAATATCAAGGCATATTCATTGTCTGGTAAGGGCTCTGTTTCTGGTTTTTAGGGCTCCTGCCAGCTGTGAACAGGCATGGTGAAAAATGCAAGGCAGCTCTCTAAAGTTTCTCTTAGAAGGGCGCTAATCTCATTCAAAAGGGTTCTTCCTCCTGACCTGTCACTTCTTCAAGGGCTACACCTTTTTATATGAATGCCATTAGATTCTAGGCCTCAGTCTATGAAATTAAGGGGAAGTAAACATTTAGACTGTGGCAAGGGGGAAAGGAAATATGCTTAAGGATAACTGAAGTTAGTATATGTGTGTCTTTATTAAAAATAGACCACTCATTCTGTTATTTTTCAAAGTTCTAAATATTCTTACAGTTTAATAACTGCAAGACATAAAAAAATCAAAAGCTTATTATTTTAAAAACAGAGTTACCTACAAATAAATCTGTCAGAGCTGGGGGGTACAACACAGTAGTAGGGCACTTGCCTAGTGTGTGTGGAGTCCTCGGTTAGATCCCCAGGACTAGAAACATGAACAACACAAAACAAGATAAGCATTCAGCCTAATCATTTGATTAGCGAAGTGAAGAAAAGCTGGATGATATTTGATTGTGCCAAGAATGTATGAACAAATAAAGTTTTTATTCAACTGTATGTCTGTTGTTTCCCAGAAAAAAAGTCCATAATGTGTTTATCTCCTCATGTTGACGTTTAAATACATTAATTACAATATGTAAAGATATTTTAAAAGCTATTTTTAATAAGGCATCTTTCTGAAGTCTAATTTAAAAAACAATTCCTAAAAGCAATTTTCCCCTATATGCTTTTATGGAAATTATCTTAAGGAATCTGTAACTAATCTTGGTGATTACAAAGATGTAAATCACCTCTCTCTTTCTGAAAAAGTTAGGGAAGTCTATGGAACATCAGAAATTATTTTGTAGATTTTTATACATGCAATAACATTGATTTCTGTAAATATGTATTTAATATATTATAAATAATTCAAAATTGATCAAAATATTTTTTAAAAACAACCCTTTTGGCTTTATAGAGTTTTACTTTATAAATGTCAGTATGCAAAAATTTCTTAAGATGTGTATCAAAACCTTTTCTGCATCATACCTAGGCATATGAGGTTTAGGACAAATAAGATTTCTGTAGAATTTTCTATGTTTTCAAATATGTTTATATTGTAAATCTATGTTATAAAGTAGTCAAATGCTACAATTGAGATATATAATTATGGTGGTATAAAGAATATTGAACTAGGCTTAAGATCTGAACTTTATTTCATCTCTACAAGTACAATCAGTCTCATCTTAGAATCTTCATTGAAAATAATGATGTATCACATAAATCCATGCCAAATAACAGATATACATGGAGCATTGTATTAGGAATGATTTATTTTTCTTATTTGTCTTCCAACATTGTTCAAAGTATTTATATATGCCTTTTCCATATGAAAATATCAAATATTTTCTTGTTCCACATGTTTACTGATGGATTCCAAAGTCAGGTCAACACGACTTCAGACCTGCAGGATTACTCCGGTTGGAAGAGGTAAGCGGAATAAAACAATAGTTTATTATAGAGGGATATAACTGAAGTAGCAGCTAGAATGACAAACACAGGCCAAGAAATTTAAAACATATTTTTCTTGAAAATCAAACAGAATAAGGAAACTAAGAATGGTAAGAGACTAAGAATGTCTCAAGAGAATACACCGAAAGGATTTTCAACTGGTTCTCATCATAGAGAATCTAGGATAACAAAGTTAATTGAAAGATTAGCCTAATGGTGAGCTCCCAAAAAATTAAATTAAATGCACAGATATAAAAAATACATTTGTGGAATTTGCTTATACTCATCATTATATTCAACTTAGATTTGTATACAAAAGTCATCAGGCAGACGAAGTAAAAAGTTATTTGCCTTCATCTGGTCTACCTCCTTATCACAGACTTGGCACATTTTTTCATCTTAGCCTGGATTCTCACTTTTCACCATTCTTTCCAAAGAATGAAAAATTTTTGAAATAACTACCAAGAATATTTTTAAATGATCTTCAAATCTCATGACTTGAGTAAATCACATGTGTGGAAAATAGTTTGCTAGTAGTAGTAGTAATAAGTTACTTGTTTAGAATTTGCAAAGAACCAGAAGAACCCATAAAAATGTTAGAAAGTTAGGTTTGGAACAATCTGTTCTAATGACTAGTTAAGCCCTTCTACCAATTCTGGGGAGTCACGACCCTGAAAATTACATATTCTTTTGCTCTTCTAACCTCTTGAGAGGGCCTCACCTTACATTCACTGATTAAAAGACATGCAGTAAAGTATCTCCTTGGAGTACCCATGAAACAGAATGAGTAATGCCCTTTTTAAATTAGTGATAGGTGAATCACAAAGCTCTGAGAAGTTGAGCTCCTTTCCCTCATCTGAACTTTCTTTGATGAGGAAATAAGGCTAGGAAACATGTGAGAATGTATTGTCTCCTGAGAGATCTAGTACTTCTATTTCAGACTCTAGCTTTAAAATGTTTAAAAACAGGAAAAATTTCATTTGTGCAGTTCTGATGACTATGTTTCTCTGAGAGATAAATGAGAAAAACAGAAATTTGAGTCAAAGAGGAATACTTTGTTTTTTCCTGTCGTGATTTGACTAATTTCTCATAATTTTTAAGACATATAGGTAAAAGGCAACCTTACAATCTGACTCTAGATAGGACATTAAGAATAATATCTAAGTCTCTGATAATGAGCAATATATATATATTATATATACCATATATATAGAAACTTTATATACACATAAAAGGGAAAGAAAATACAGAAGGAATGAAGGAAAGGAAGAAAGTAGGGAGGGAAGATCTCTCACTGTGGCATTATTGGTTTGGGTTTTGAGCCTTTTACCTAAAATTTCTCTGACTACCCTGGGAGAATCAGTTGTTTTCTATCTGAACCAAATCCTAACTCTAAAAGGGTTGATAATAAACTTTTTCTAGTATAATAGAAATACATGAAAACATTGGTGAATCTATTGTTTTACAAAGGATTCTTTGAATAATTCTGCTTGTAAGTCTGTAATTGGAAATCATCGGAAAGATACCTTAGTCAGTTAGGGTTGCTGTAACCAATGACTATGGACTGGTTGCTTCATAGAGCACCTACTACCTCTTCATGGTTTGGGAGGCTGGGAAATCCAAAACGGCAGCACTTGCAGGCTCAGGGTTGGGTCTGGATCTTTTTCCTAGTTTTGAGTCTTCTCCTGGAAGCTTCCTGTAGCAGACAGCAGAGAGGAAGAGGAAGTTCTCATGGCTCTCTTGATAAGGGCACTAATCCCATTGGAGAATGCCCCACCTTTAAAACCATCTAAAGACCTCCCAGTGCGCCACCCACATACTAATATTACACTGGGGATACAGTCCCCGCCCTACTCAGTCCAGAACCAAGAAAACCACAAAAAATAAGAAGTGAATTCTAAGAGAATTCTAAGATAATTTAAAAACCTGCAAAACAAAGTAATGTTTTTAGAACCACTTTGCACATAAATCTTCAAAAGGATGTAACTAGAAAAGAAGTTACTTGAGATTACAAACATTTTGTATTTGAAATACCATGGAAAGAAATTTGCCATGCTATTTGTAAGAGCAACTAATTTCATTTCTTTCTCTTTTACCTCATAGATAGTAGATATATATATATATATATATATATATATATATATATATATATATATATAGTTGCATTTAGTTATTGTAATAGTTATAGTTATAGCTAAAACAAGTCCCAGTTAACTAAAAAATTCACATTCTATTGTGATTGAAAATGTAATAAAACTTCTAAGAGTTCTCAGTAATTCTGTAGTGGAGGATTTGAGACTTAGGAGTCCTTTGCATCTTTGTATTTTACTTCCTGAGTTTAAATACTTCAGCCTGAAGAGATTGATGATTCTTTTCTTAGGACTTCCATTATAGTAAAAGCCCACATGTAAAATTATTATAGTGTTACATTTTTGCATTCATTTCTTCAAATATGAAACCTCAACTAGATTGTAGTCCCCTAAGGTCATGAACCACAAATTAATAATCTTTATATTCTCAGGATACTTTTAAAAATTCATGTAAAAATTATAGTGAAGGTTAGAGTGTTCAGAACTCAAAATTTTATTTTTCTTCTCCCTTCTGCAATTGAATTTATATTGAGTTATTCAATGATATTCAGTTGTGAGCTCACTTCTGTGGTAAATTGTGCCAAATTTTAAAGCAATTCTACTGATTCTCTCAAGTGGAAAGTATATGGAAGAACATATATATATGTATATATATATATATGTATATATATGTGTGTGTATATATATATACACACACACACATATATATGGGATTACAAGGCAGAGAGAAGTGGAAGAGAAAAAGAAGTCGTCTGGCTTTGAAAGAACTGGCAGACTATTTCAAGAAAGAATGATCTTTATATAGTTTCTCCAAAGATTCCTGCATTAATTAAGTAGCAAGGAAACATCAGAAACCAAGAGGACTTGGAAGGGGTTATGTATAGAAATGATGAAATTCTCAAGGGAATTTCACAAGCAAAGGATTCACTGGGGACTGTATTAATACTTTGCCATCCCCTCTCCTCCTTTCCAAGCAAAGCACAAAATTTCAACAGGATGCTTTAAATTAGTAAGGCAATTCAGAAAGTACTTTATTTTATTTTTATTTTTTTGCTGTTTTTTGTTACTGTGATTGTCCAGGAAAAAGTGAAGTACGCATTTTGAGTTATTGAATATGATTTCCATGTGTTTACAATCAATTTTGTGAACTGAGTATAATGACCACAGCAATTGCTTAATAGACTGGCTCAGACTGGAATGCAAAGCACATCGATTCTAATCATAGCAAGCATTTTACTATAAATCTTGATACACATCCTTCATACCGACCCTGAAGGCGTGCAAAAGAAAGATCACAAGTTCATGGGATGCAGAAGATTTACTAAATTTATAAAGAAATGATGAATTCCTAGTATATAAAAAGAATTTGTAGGAAAAAAAGGATGAACTTGAGAGGAATTTGAAATAACCTTGAAAGCAGAACTTACCTCAATGATGAGATAGTTTTCATCCAATATAAGGAATAGCTTTCTACCTGATCACAAATACAGGAAGGAATTATTTTATCATTGAAACTTCCTGGCAACGAATGCAAGATAATAATCCACATATAGCAATAAAAAATTATTGCAATTATAGATGAACTAAATGTAGATGACACCATCCATTTAAATTTTTTTCTCAATTCTAATATTGTAGGTGATGCAATATAAATAACAGATTTTGGTAGGAAAACAAGTGAGAAAAAAACATATTAAAAAGATAGGCTTTTCAAAGATTTAATTACATTGATATATAAATTCTATGCCCTACAATCAAAGCAAAGTAAGAGTTGATTGAGACCCGATTATGCTTATTCAATTAAAGTAGCAACTAAGGACATTGTCGCTTGCTCAAAATCAAATTTCATCTTTATATTTTTAAGGAAATACAGAGATCTTGTATATATTTTGGGTCTCTACTTCAGTTTCAATATTAGTGAAGAGCATTTATTTGATTTAAAAAGGTGGCCAGCTGCCAGAATAATCTGTTGACAATTTATAAGGAAAAAAGCGCATTTATCTAGAAAAAAGAAATGCTTCCTGGGGCGTTTTCCAAATGAATATTACATAAATGTGACAGAACTCTGGATGCATTACATTAAACAAAGGAAGTTCACCTCAGCTCTTCTTTCCAAATTGAATCAGGTACTAAATCCAGAGCAAAAAAAGCAAATAAATAAATAGATAAATAAATGTACATAAAGTAAACAGTACATTAAGCAGTCCACTAATAATACATACCCTAAATTATGTGTAGAGAACAAGGGAGTAAATTCATTCACAAACATACTGGGAAAACGATACAGGAGAACAAGGAGTTTTAATATTGCTATATCGTGAAAAGTCATGATACAAGAGTAATACTTCTGGGACCTCAAGAGCCATTCAACACTATGATTAAAAATCAGTCCATCCTCAAATTTCAAGGATTAACTTCTTTCCACCACACATTTTTAAAGTGAAGTTTGATTTATTTTTTTACTTCCCACCTGCAATTTTCCCCCAGTCTGTCTGTTTTTATTTGCTTCATTCATTACTATTAAAAAGCTTTGCCGTTTACCACGCATGCTCGAAAGGGACACTAGCATTCAGCCTTTTCAACCTGCTGTCTCCACTTCCTAGGCTCTGACGAGGACAGGTTTTCTTTTACGGTTTGCATTAATATGAGCCCTGCAGAAAACAGTGGTGGTTATAGTGGGTAACACGAGGATAGTTTTATAAGGGATTATTAACGGAAGTGTACACAGGATGTTCTAGGATGATTCTCAACTGGGTTACGTGTGAGTGGTAATAGTGCTAGCAGCCCTGCGTTCGTAGGGGCAAGGAAGGAGAACATCTTCAATAACGCGGAGAGTTTGAGGAAGGGGAAAGGGTCTCTAGGAAGCAGGATCTTCGACTGAGGGATTGAACAAACCAAGGCAGCCCCACAACAGAATCTGGGTGACTGAGTACTCCACCCTTACCGTCCTCTGTCACACAAGAGGAAAAGAGAGCCTCTGGATGTAGCTCTCACTGGTCAGGTGCGTGGGATCACACAGCGCAGTGAAAAGGGGACAGAGGCGGAGAGGGTAGACACCAGATCCAGAGAGACAAATGGAAGACACCCGCTGTATTTTTAGGAATCATAATATGATGTTTGCTAATCCTTATCAATGGGTTTTAGTCACTGAGTAGCATCACACATAATAGAAAATAAAATGGTATCTACACGCCATCATTTCCAAATGTTCAACAGAAGTCTTGATTGACTTTCGTCATGTTTCCAAATTCTTATAATTAGTCAACCTGTAACTTCCCTTTCATGTCTAAGTGTATATCTTTTTCATGACACATTCCTTACACTCAGAGGACACAAGCTCATCGCAAGATTTAAACTTTCTTCCCACAAGCATGCTTTTCATCAACAGTCCTGAGAAATCACCCAGAAGGGTGCAGCACAGATGCACATGGGGTAAGAAGTTCTTTCAAGTACAGACATCGCGGAGGTTCTTCTGTCTGATGTACACACTTCCTTATTCATCCACTTGTCTGCAAGGCAGTGTAGCAACCATCACACACAAATACAGAAAAACACACATGAAGATGCGTGCATGTATTCCCACAGATACAAATACATGAGAAAAACTATTATTTCTCTAGGATGGTACTGTATAGTAAAAACTGAATGGAAAAAATAAATGTTTTTCCAACTGAAACTTACTCAAACTCCATAGTTATGAAGGTGAGACACAATGGAATTATTACTTTGCATTACCATTCAGAGATATGTTGCTTCTTTGTTTATCTCCAGCTGTCCTTTATATTCAAATAGAGCTCAAATGTTCTTGGAGAGACTAAGACACACAACACTTACTGATTCATGCACAGCAGAAGACAACTTCTAGAAGATAGAACACCAAAATCATCCCAATAACGTCATACCTACATGCTGACTTTCTGTGATCATCCATTTGAAACAACAAAAATGATGTAAAAATAGTTGAAGAACTCTATGTGCTATAGCACAGAGAATGATACCAACTTCTGCTCATTATGAATGACCACTAAGCAATATCAGATGGTCCAGTCTGTACCTTGTGAGCTAAGAGCTACCTATCACATTAATGAATGAAATTACTCAAATTCAATTTAGAATCAATTTGCAAATGTCATGGCTACAATAAATAAGAATTAAAATACTAATAAGTATATATCCCAGTTATGCAAATTATGTTACCATCTTCCTGTATGAAGATCAATAAGAATTTTCTATAAATGAAACTTGCATGTGTTTATTATTATTGAATGTTATATTTTAATCATAAGTTTGTACTAAAATTCTAATTGCTTGAGTGAGAAATTAAACAGTAAAATAATTATGTTGATGCTACTAAACATTATGTGTATCACACATGAAATTTTACTTTGTTTTCAGGAAGACATTTTTGATTCATGGGAAAAATTGCCATGTTTAACATATTCTTCAGTAGATTTGTAGACTATGAATACTTTTTAATATGAGATCACCATATATATAGCACTTTACTTCCATATATATATGTTTGGTACTTACCACTTTATTTTCTCTAATGTGTATTATATTTTGCATTATAAATCCATTTTCGTTTCTATCAATGTATGTTTTGTACATAAGCGATATAGATTTCAAAGCAAATCTTGACATTTTTCAATAAAATGCTTTTAAAATACTTTCTAACAACTGCTTTGAGCATCGAAAGATTTATTTAAATGTGAAAATAATTTATGTGTCTTAGTTTTATTACTTGAACAAAGTGCTGAACTGTTTCTTGAACTCTGAGTACTGAGAATATTCCATTCTTCTAGATTAAAAAAGCAATGCCAAGACTACCTTCTCAGAGCATCTCGTCCCCTGTTATTTGAAATCTAAGCAGATGAAGTTTGCTCTTCACTCAAGAGCCTGCTTGTAGACTGAGGAACCTGCTGACTTGATTTACTTTTAAGTGTCTGTTAGTCCCAGGGGAGGTAAACAGAAATCACGGTAGACAGGATAGGGTGTCTATGCGAATCAGAAACATCAACTGGAGAAAGAGAACTGTCAAATACGAAGCGAATAAGAAGCCTTGCCAGATAGGACTAGGATAAAAGTCTAAAAAAGCGCTTTTCATACTGAAGAAAAAAGAATGGGCGCATTTTATCTCAACAGAGCTCAAGTAATGACTGTAAAAAATTGACTAATTAAAGAAAACATTATCACTTGAAGAACTGGGAAACTTTCTGGGCTGCTTAGAAGAGGAAAGGGCCTTCATGCTGTATAAACTATGTACATGTGCGCACTCCTGTAAGAAGAGGAGCCAGTCTTCAGAATTCAAAGAACCTTAGATGCTGTAACCTATAGGTATGATCTCTTTCTCTGTTGACACTCAAATTGTAAACTGGAGGTGGCACAAGTCTTGCAAACATAAGCAGCAGTAAGTCAGATTTTTGGGTCACAACTGACAGCCTTTACCTGGTGTACTCTCTAGTCCAAGTAGTTATATGTAGCTAATATAAAATCCAACTAGAAAAAGACTTGTTTTACTACATTGATGATCAAAATTGCTCATCATTTATTTAATAATCTTATTTTGGATTCATTCTGAATATTTAGTTGAGTAAGCAAACAAAATATATCAAATATATTTTGTAATTACTGCTTTGATAGTCTGTTTCAACATGATTCATTCAAATTATAATTTAGGATTACAATTTGCAATTTATATAGGATGATATCAATAATTTGTGTATTTATATAGGATAGTGTGAATAGAAAAATAGAACAATACTTGACTTGCATAAATCTAATCAATGATCTCTCTGGTCAAGTTTGTTGTTGGTAATAAAATGAACTATCAGCTCCTTGAGTGGCCCGATTTAGCTCTCATGGATGCCATTAGGATATCAAAGCCTCTCTTTGTGGCTTCTATAAATGGTAGAGTCAAAAATATTTTTAGTACATTTATAAATATATGAAAAGAGGTACTGTAATTAAACTATTACAACTACTATAGATTTTTTGCAAATGGTCCAGGAGCCCAAAGATGAGGGAAGGTGGGGAGGTGAAAGGAGCATTAAAAGATTTAAAATGCATTCTGTGCATATGCCGGATACCTCCCTTGATTGTACACAGTATGTGTTGCAAACATGAAGTAAAATAACAATAACAACAATAATAATGGAAATGGGGAAAGTGATCTAGACACGGAGAGAGGTGACGGGGGAGAGGGAGGAGACACAAAAGAACAGACATGTAACATGTATGTACCTGTTTCCTGAGATGAATACTAACTTCATGTACAGCAGACATGTATTAACAAAATAAAATTTTCAAAAATAAATAAAACTAGTGACCTTTCTTTGGAATTTTACATTTTGAAATATTATTATTAAAGTGCTTGAATAAAGACACATTGCAATGAATAAATTTACATTGACTTTTATCATGCTTAATGTAAATTCTCACAACTTATGGACAAGTGCTGTGATGTTGTTGATGTGAATACTAATAAAATCACACTGATAGCCAGTTTAAGGAAAAAAAAAGGCAAAATGGCAAAGTTTAAACAGTGTCTAATCTTACAAATGCTGACATGAATTTATCATCTTCATTCTAGATGAGAAATTAAGAAAAATGAGAATTACTTAAATTAGCTTTTAAGATAAAAAAGTTAGATGTAAACTGTTAATTAATATGACTGCAATGATGATATTCTCTAGAGAACTTGAACTCTTCTCCAATTTTTAAATCTTATATTACTAAAAATTATACACTTTTTATTCAGGCAGAATAATATGAAGATAAAATAATCTGTATATGAATTCCAATAAAATTCAATAGGCAGTCAACAAATCTTACTAATTGAAATAATTAACTTAAGTATTACTTTAATTGAATTGATGACTGAAACTTGTATTGTGTGAGCATAAAAGACTCCAAATTATTTTCTGGTAAGAGTTGCAAAATTGATAGTCATTAAGAATTGTTTTTTAGATGATTTTAGATGTACAGTACACATTCAATTTGGCATATTTTTAGTTATATAAAAGAAATCCCTCTGAGAAACTATAGCATGCTGTTATAAGGATAAATAAACTCAAAGAAGGTTTTACAGAACAGTATTTGTAATCATTAAATTATTTTATAATTTTATTATAATAGGAAATATTAAAATCTGATTTTCTGTATACAATGTTTGGTGTTTATACAGATTCTTCCATGGTTATTTTCTATGCATGTTTTATATTTTATATGTATATATTCGGCTTGTTTTTCCTCTTTGTATTTAAAATAAAAGCAAAAGCAAAATTAACAAGTAAAGGACTAAATTATCTTACATGTTTTATATGTTCTTTGGCTTATTAGGCTGGTTTTCAATCTGTATAAGATAGTTAACTTTTTTAGGTCTTATAAATAAATGAATCAAATGCTGCAAAAATAATCTGATGAGTAGAAAGGAGGAATTGAGAATTTAAATGTGTTATGTACATGTATCAATTCCCTACAGTGAATGAAATCATTATGTACTGCAAACATGTACTAATGTAAGCAAAACCAAAATTATACAAATGGGAAAACAGGATTAGAGTGACTTAAAACATTTGCCACAGATACAACTTCCCCAAAGTGTAGTTAAAACACAACAGTGAAGAAATAGGACCATCAGAGGAAAAGGTCCTGCGAATTAATTAAGTTAAATCAGGATATATATCTTGGTGAAGTCATTCTAAATTCTCAACAGTAACACATTTTTCTGGTCTGTAGTTCATTGCTGCAGGTTTCTAGACTTTCCTTTACAGGATAAAATGTATTGTGTTTGCCAGGAGCACTTACTGACTGACAATAGACAAATAAAAAAAATGAAGCTAAAAAAATTAGGGCATATGTATTTGCTAAAAATTAAAGCTATATAACAAAACTTAGGAATTTGATATTTTTATTTGCTGTTTGTTCATTTTTCCCAGTATCTTTAATAACATTTGTAAGAATTTGTACTGTTGAGTGGCTGATACTGGCAAGTAAGGTGACATATCCTTATATCACATTTGTCATGAAATATCAGTGCCTGCACTGTATAGATGGGAAACTGACAGAGGAAGTACATTTCCAGGAATTACAGCCAGCAGAAGGTAGAGAGGTTGTGAGCTCAGGACTGAGTATTTCAAAGTAGATATTTTCACCAAACTTTTCTGCATAGTTAGGTGGATTAAAATAAAACTACTGATAAAGAGTAACACAGACATGCTGCAGGGTAGATATTTATTTTTTTAATCTTCTCTAAGAATTTTAAGTTTTCTTAGATTATATATGTACTATAAATACAGTATATCTATTATTATAGTTTTCCATAAGACATCAAAGGTACATTTTTATGAGAAAGAAAACAGTTTATTCTTTAAAGTTTTAAACATCTTGAAAATAGCTTAATGTTTGCTGTTACTTAAAGTCCCATGTTCTAAAAAGAAGAAATGGATTTTTAAATTTTGGCTTTCTAAATTTATTTAAGTATTAGATGTGAGGTAGAAATAAAATCTTCTCTTTTTGGCTTGGCATAAATAAAATTCTTAAGACATTTCTTTATAAATATTAACCAGAAGTTGGTACGTATATGACCTTGAAGTTCAGAAAAGCAGCCTGAATACAAGACACTGAATTACAAATCATCAGATTGTGGAGGCAATAGAAATTATCACTGTGCACAAGATCGTACTAAGGATTTATAAGGTAGTAGAGAAACTGAAGAACAATAGCACTTAGAGGACTGAAACATGGGGTGTGGACCACACTGAGAAGGAACATTTGGGGTGAAAGGAGTAAAATACATGTGTCGGTTACTTTTCTCTTGTTGCTGAGACAAAATACCTTACACTCAAAATGAAAGAAGAGAAGGTTTATTTAGCTCACAGCTTGTGGAGGTTTCAGTGTATAATCTACTGGCTCCAAGGCAAGATGGAATTATACAAGGGCAACAGCTGCAGGCAGCAACCTTTTAATGTGTCAGAAGACTGCAAAAGCAAGGAGCAAAAGAGGGGAGATTTACATTGCAACCAAACTACCATCCCTAGGGTGGGTATAGCACTCAGACTTATCTCTGTGCCCTCCTCTTGCACAGGATGAGGATGCTTACAAAGAGAGGATCTAGGCCCCCTGCTAAGCTAAACATCTAACCTTCTTAACACAGTGTATCAACCATTACAACGCACTAAGAATATTTTTTAAAGTAGGTTAAAAACTGCTGAGAAGTCTACTGATTTTGTAACATGAAATCCAATGATGACCTAGTGAAGAATATTTTGGTGGCATAATGGGGTCAGTAGCCCACTGTCAGTGTGAGATGGAGAGAAAAATCAGTGCCCCAATTGAAGTGGAAAATTTAGAAAACCATGTTAATAATTTTGCCTATAATCCTAGGTGAGAAGTGGAAAAATAACTGGTAAGGGAAATGAAAAGGAAAGATTGTTTATGATTTTAATTTTATTTTTGACTACAATAGAGGGCACAAACTTACCAAGGGAAAAACTGTGATGATATTAAACTTATAGTTGAAAGAAATAATAAAGAATAGAAGATTCTTAAGCATTTGGGAGGTTACAAAATGCAAATATATGTAGAAAAATTGCATTTTAAAGAATATCAGCAAAATATGAGTATTCTTTCTCCTCTGTTTTCTGCATGTTCAAAGAAAACATAATTTTGTCTTCTCTTTCCTAGAGTGAACAAGCTAGGCCCATTATTCCATCCTTGCAGTAACAAAGGAAAAGTCTAATCATGGGTAATTTATTACATTTTTCATTCTGCTAATGCACTTGACAGAGTGGGAAACAAACAAACAATATTTTGCAGACAAAAGAGAATTGTTCTCCTCATACAGAATGATGGGTGACTTTCTAAATAAAGAAATATCTTTTTTTCCCATATAGATTTAGATCAGTCCCATGTTCTGAGTTTCTGTACTTAGGGTGATATGTAAGTGAGCTAATAGGGTCACCTATTAAGGAAAAGTTTGTATTTTAAACTCTACAGGTGAAAATACCAATAGAAATGGATCCGTGGCCATCTGCAATGATGGAGCCTCAGAGGTTACACTTACTACAGGTTCGTCCTTCTGCACTAACACCTGCCGGGCCTTTCTCTCTAACTGATGGTTATTGGCCTACAGGAATTTGTTACTAAAAACGTTACTGCTGGTGAACCACGTCAAAGATTCCAGGCAAAGAGTGTGACCAATGGATAATGAAAATGGATTCAGGTTGCAAGCTTCATTTATATATTAGGCAGGTTATTTTAGTCAGAGACAGATAAAGATTTCTAAGGTGAGAGTTAATGAAAGATTCATTTTAGAAGTAGAGTAATCTCAGAGCAAAGAACCCAGTGAAACCTTGGGTGGGAGTATAGTGACACTCACCATAGGTATAAAGGTCAAAGAAGTTTTTTCTTGAATCTTGGAGGAAACGTTTCGTTGAATGTATGCTTTCGTTTGGTGTGCTGAAATTGCCTTTTCGCATGTGACAGTTGGGAAGTTAATAGACCTTTGCTTGACCGTAATATTTGGAACTCTGAAAGCAGAA
Organism: Dasyprocta punctata; assembly: GCA_004363535.1. NCBI lineage: Eukaryota > Metazoa > Chordata > Mammalia > Rodentia > Dasyproctidae > Dasyprocta > Dasyprocta punctata. Next base: position 18,772 of record RJWM01003868.1, on the reverse strand, counting down.
TAGAAATTGTGAAAATATACCCTAAACTTGTCTTCCCAAAGAGGTAGAATTTGATCTTTTCAGTTTAATGCATGTTAAAAAAAGAAGACAAAAGCACAGAAAGGAAATGTAAGTAGCCAGTGTATGGTAGTTCAGGTGAAACTGATACACGAGGCTGAAGATGAGGCCCCTGGAATCAGTGGAAGGAGGATGGAACTTGTTGTAGATGACAGCCTAATAATTAAGAGAGAAAATAATAAGTTGAATTAAGAAACACATAAGAGGGGCTACTTTGATATAAAAAGTATAAAATTGGGAAATAATATTGAACTAAGATAATACAGATCCAACTTCTGATCCCTTGGGAATGCAGAATGTGAAAAAGGGTTATCTTTACTTAGACCACAGTGGTAAATATAATGCCCTCAGAAAAAAAACCTAAATTTCAATTTAAACCAAAAGCATATAGTAATGGTAACTGAAAAGTTGTTGATACAGGTGTAGCAGACAAGATAATTGTCCACAGATCTGTGACTGGTGAATATTACCTTACATGGCAAAAAGAAACTTGAAGAGGTGATTAAGGTTAGACATCTAGCTATGAAAACATTATCCAGGATGATCCAGGTAAGCACACTGTAAAATTTTCCAGGATTATTCAAGTAGGTCCAGCGTAATCTCATGAATATTCAAAAGGAGAAAGTATTTCCTGGTTGGGGGTGGGGAATATGTTCACAGAATAAGAATCAAACAAATTCAATTATTCTTGCTTTGAAGTTAACTATGAACCAAGGAATGCGGGCAACCTCTAGAAACTTGACAACTTGAGAGAACAAAAGTCTTCCCTAGAGTTTCCAGAAGGAATGAAGCCTTCTCCTTTATGCCTTGATTTTAGGACTTCTGACCTCCGGAACTGCAAGACAGTAAACATGAATTGTTTAAGCTACTAAGTTTGTGGTAATTTTCTACAACACTTATAGAAAACTAATGCATACAGCAATTTGTTTTTCATAAAATGGAGGCAGTGAAGGACTGGTAGTGTCTCACTTAATTTTCTCATTGTTGAGACAAAATACCTGACACCCAAAGTAAAAGGAGAAAAGGTTTATTGCAGTTCACAGTTTGTGGGGGTTTCAGTTCATGGTTGACTGGCTCCAAGGCAGGTTGGCATGGCAGAGGGTCATCACAGAGCAAGCAGGCAGAAAGCAGCAAATAAAAAGCATCAGGTGGCCAGAGACCCTCTTCCTGTCTCCTATACTTTATCCAGGCTGTGCTCTTTTAGGACAGACAGCACTCACACCCAGTGTGGGTCACTCTTAATTCTACACAGAACTATGCAAAACCAATCAGCAGACTGATTTAGTAGTCACATACCCTGATCTCATCATCACTCACTTTCGATACAACCACTTCTGAAAAGTCCCACCTGTGACTGCATGAGGCTTTGTGGGGGACATCCAGACACAAGGCTTAATAAATAGGAAACATGAGAGGAATGAAGTGCATTTCACAAAGAATTGTTGAAATTAATGATATTGAAATATGAAAATCAGTTAAAAGAATCCCTGGAATACAGTCTTCCTGAGTTAGTAGTTATTTGATTTCTATTCAACTTATCACTAGTGCTGAGTCAAGCAATATACTAGACATAGGTTAAAAAAGATGAATAAATTCTACTTGGAATTACTTCCATGCAGGTTATATCTACTTTTCTGAAAGATAATTAATTAATTCTAAGTTGTTAAAGTCTTTTTTTCTTATTTTAAAGATAGTAAAATCCAACAAAACATAACAGAAGAAAATCATTCAAAACAAAGCAGTAGAACTGGTACAGAACTTCAAAGCAAGGTACTAGGAAAACAATAACTATTATAGTATATCTTGTTATTAACAGAATAGTTGACCATTCCATCAGGTATAGCAAAATCAAACCAAAAACAAACCAGAGTGAAACAAATAAAAACAGAATATGAAATAAAGCAAAAAATAAAATAGAATAAAGCAAAACAATGAGAACAATATTGGGCCTCAAAGACAAGACAGAAGAGAATCCTCCATATTTGCTACATTGCCTACTGTCATCTTCCCAAGAGATGCTCAGACTACTGGCCCCAGGCCTGCAAAATCAACCAAACAATACAAGCACTTAGTTGCTTTATGTACCATAGTTGCTATCAACTTAGCCAGTCCTCCAGACGAGCAGGTTGCTTACAGGGCAGGGGAGGGAGTCCTTGATTCTCAGCATGCGCGCCGATAGGCCTATGGGAGGCACATCTCTTTCTCTTCCTGGAGTCTGTGCTGGTTGCACACCACTCACCAGGAAGGCAGGCTAGTTGTCTTCTGGTTGGAACCTCCCTTCCTAACATGCCGGATTCTCGGGAGGCACATCTGTTTCTCTCCTTGGAGTCCACAACGGTCACACACCACTCACCAGGAAGGCAGGCTAGTTGTCTTCTGGTTGGAACCTCCATCAGTAATTAAACAGTCTTATGATGAAATAAAAGTAAACGCATGACTCCCATCCCTCCAAAATCTTTGTCTTTGTTTTTTTTTTTTTTTTTTTCTTTTTGAGTCATAGTGGTCTGATTTCTAAAACAGGGTTGTCTTATGTAATTTGTAGGTTGCTTATGTGGATAAAATCTCTTTTGTGTTAGAGCAGTTATATATATTTTCATAGCGGGGATCAAACTCATGATCTCGTGCTTGCCAGGCAGGCACTTATGCCACTGAGCTAAATCCCCTGCCAACATAAAATATTTTTAAAACATACGTTTAACTTGTATTATGTGGGTGTGTGATCCTGCATGGGTATGGGCAGGAGAGGGTTTGTAATGCCTGCACTTAGTGTATAGTGAAGAATATAGCAACTGTTCTGATCTTTATTGTCCTGTTTGGGCTACGTCGAGAGTGGTAATAGAGATGTAGTAAGTGGCAATATGTAATACAAGCTTCCACATTAATAACCCGGAGTCTGTTAGCCACACATTTGTTTGTTTGAAGCTGTCATGGATTCACAATTAAGGGGAAACACTAAAATCAAGGAAGTGTTTCTTAGTAATTTGTTGAGGATCAATCTAATTGTCCTTTGGCATTCAGTACTACTGAAGCTCAATAAATAGTTCACTTGAAGCAGATGTGATGATGAAAAAAACCACTAGAAAAACAAGAAATCATTGTTAGTCACTGTCCAGCTTTGTTCCAAAGACAATGCTGTCAGATCATGCCTAAATTAAATGTCACAATTTGGAAAAGTCTATATATAAAAATAGGAATCTCACTATGGAAAAATACATTTGCTAGGCAAAAATTATGCTGCGTGTTTTGTTAGTTTCCATGGAAAGATCAATTAAGAGCAATTTTTGTATTAAAGGGTAATAAAAAGAGGAACTGTCATGTCTATAATGTTCTGAAGTTTACAAAAATATTATCTACCTAATCTCTTTGAAAATGCTAAAGCCTTGTGAGAAAAGAGGAGCGCATATGTAAAAGCGACTTTCTTAGGGAAACAAGGAAACTAAAGCGGAATGAATGATTTTGCCTGGACAGTTATTAAATGGCTCAACTGAATATGAAAAATCTGATTTAAACTACAAAGTAGAACTGGGAATTAAACAATAAATTCTGTTACTCATTAAAATAAATGGGTGCTGCTCTTTAAATAACTGGATTGTGGTGAACTTAGCTTTGATTACTTAACATTTTCTCTTTCTTACTATTTTTTAAATTTGTGTAGCAGTGTAACTGATATTTAAATTGTATCTATGGTTACAATACAATGTTTTGAAATTATATATATATATATATATATATATATATATATATATACATTGTAAAGTCTAAATCAAGTTGATTAACATGTTTATTACTTTGTATGCTTTCTGTAAGAACAATTAAAATCTGGGCAACTTTCAAGTATATGCTATTTAATCTATCAATCAGCATTTTCAATGTATGTGTTGAAACTTGCATACAACACTGCACACAATTCAATTCAACAATTTTAGGGCACAGTCTCATAAGTTTGAAAAGCATGATACAAGATACTTGCCGCACTGCAAAATGTTCCCTCCCACCCTTTCTAATTAAACTCATCTCTCTCATCTTTCTCATAATCACTATTCTAATCTCTGACACTATACTTTTGCTTTTTCCAGAATTTCACATATATGTGTTATAGCCTTTGTAGCTTTGTGTCTCCCTTTTTTCCCCACTTAGCATGATGTTTTAAAGTTTCATCTGTTGTTGACTGTATCAGTAGTTAATAACTAGATATTTGCTTTTATTGCTGTGTAGAACTTAATTGTAAGATTATAACCCATTTATTTATTGCTTCATAGGTTGATAGGCATACAATTTTTTTCAGTATGCAGATATAATGATTCAAATTGTTATAAATACCAAGATACAAACCTTCTGTAGAATATTGTTTTCATTTAGCATGGGTAAATCCTTAGGAGGGGTTTTCTACACCTTTTCTTTTATTAGTACATATTTACAATTAATGCAGTTTACAATCATTTTGGGGAGGAGTAAATGTGCACAATACAACCTGATTCTTTTGTTAATCCTCTTCCCCTTCCCTCCCCCTTTCATCCCTCCTCCTTTAATTTCCCTTTCCACATTTTCATTGTTGTTGACATTATTAATTTTATTTCATATTTATGGAATATGATGTTTACATTTATCAAGGTTGTTAGGTTTCTATACATGGCATATCTTTATTCTTCTTATATCACCTTCCCCTCCCCCTTACGCTCACCCTTAGTTTCTTATATAAAAAACTACTAAAGAGTTTTCTAAAGTGTCTGTATTATCTTGCATTCTCATCAGCAAAGAGAGAGACTCTGAGCTATATTGTATTATCACCAGTACTTGATGTTGGCTTTTGCTATTTTGAGTGATGTTTAATTATATGTCATTGTAGTTTTACTTTCCTTTTCCTTAATGACTAAAGAGCACTTTTAAGCATTATTATTGTATTAGTCATTTTCCCATCACTGGGGAAAAGAACACCTGATACCAAAACTTAAAGGAGGAGAGGTTTATTTGATTCATAGATTCAGGGAGTGCAGTCCCTGGCTAGCCAGCTCCATGTCAGAAAAAGCACGGCACAATGGCATGGCAGAGAAAAGCTGTTCACCATGTGGTTTCCAGGACACAGAGGGAGAATGGAGGAGCAGAGTACAAAAACACACTCTTCCAAAAGAGCCACTGCTTCTCACTGGGCCTTACCTCTGAGCACAAAAGTTATGTCTCCATCTTAGATTTTATTTATGAAAATATCTACTAAATACTTTTACTTATCAATTTTCCCTTTACACTAATTTTTTTTCCCTCATCCTTGTGTTAAAAACACTATATATTTTGGACAGGAGTCCTTTTAAAGAATATGTTCACATAACATGTATCTACAGTTCTATGGCTTACCTTTTTTGATGTTACTATATTTTTTTTTAGCTTTTTATTTTTGAAAAATTTTAAGAGAATAAAACCAAACGAAATAAAACAGAATAAAGTCAATCCAAACAAAACAGTGAAAGTGATACAGGACTTCAAACAAGATAATAGGAAATCAACAATGGCTGCCACATGCCTCTTTATAATGCTCTCTTAATCTAGTTTTGAAATCCTGGCTATAGCCAGCCCTGCTTGAACAGTTGATTAAGTCCACACAGCAACCACTTCGCTAATTGCACTCTCATACCCTGAGAGCAATGCATACCTCCTCTAACTGCCCCATAGGCAGGAACCAGGTGATTAGAGATGATCCTTCCTTCCAAAGGCAGTGATATTACTCAAATTATCCAATCCACAGGAAGCCTGTTTAACCTAGGTAATCCTGCTCTACTTGCCATGCGTATGCTGCTTCTAGGACTGCAGCTTGCTGTCACCATGTCCCAAGGTAGAATCCCCTGTACATCCCTGTGTGGCAGTCTTCACTCATTTGCAGCTATTCTTCTAGCCAAGTGTCACTGTGTTATGTCCTACCATCCAAAGAATCTTTGAAACATCTAAAATACCTTTTATTCTATTAACAGGGACTAGACAGGCAATGACGTGTGTTTTCATGTTATCATTCTAGGCATATAATTTCTGTTGGGAAGGCACACTACCTGTATTGGCTCTGTATATTTTGGATAGACATGACATAAACTACAGGTGCAGGATCATGCACTGATTAGGTTATAACTCTATGCACAATTCAAAGATCAGACAGTGATACTAGCACAAACAGAAATACAAGAAAATATTTTGAGTAATTTACTGAAAGAAGTATTTTCCACTTGTAGGAGATAGTGATGAATTTCTTATTTTTCTCTTCATGTTCTTTTATCCTAAAGATTTTATTTCTCAAATTCTCTTGTATCTACACATATATTTTTATGCTTTGTGTGTGGGGTTGTAGGATGGCTATGACTTGATTTGTTGTTCTATTATTTATGTGAAGTGTAAGAATTGAGAAATCTCATTTTATTCTGTTTTTTTCTTATTTTGTAATCAAAAAAGTATTTCTTTTGTAAACGCAAAATTTTTCTCTCTACATCAGAGTTGAAGGATTATATTAGAATATAATGAAGTGTTTTCCATTATTCACTGATCCTGCATAAAATGCAGTGATACATTTTAACAAAATCTACAGAATCAGGTCTTGTAATAGCTAAAGAAACTTGCTTCCTATCTATTGAATGTTTGCCTTCTTTCCTTTCGTTGTTGTTGCTGCTGCTGCTGCTGCTATTTCTCTTTCTATACCTCTATTTGTTTTGTACTTAGAAAAATTGCTTATATTTGAATGACTTCCTAATTTGTGTCTCCTTCTGTAACCTAATGCAGTAATCCATGGTTTCTAATTTTTAATCCAAATAATACATTACACACAAACTTAAACACTGAATACCCCATCCACTTACCTATTCCAGGAAACATTTTGTTCTGTAAATGAACTTTCGCATGTGCTCTTATTTATTGCACCTCATGTTATTCTCTCTTACAGTAGTGCCATCTGACTTGATGTAATTGTTGTTTGTTTTCATCTGTTTTATTCTTTTTGGTGGATGGACTCACTCAGGTTATTTTCTTTAATCTGCTCACATATAACCTTTGGAATTTAGGTCCAACTCTGGATATTCTCCACAGGTGACAATATCATGTAGTTATTCTAAAGGACTTTCATGGAGCTCATTGTATTCTTTTCATCACCATCAATGAAATTTTTTTTTCTTTCCTGGACTTGCATCTACTGTAGATGATGCTATTTCTGCCTGTAAAAAGGACGGAACTGGGACTAGTCACTCTTACCAGCTGCCATCTAGGTGTCTGGGACCTCAGCAAACTTTCCTACAGTACTCAGAGAAGAGCACTGGCTTTACTCTGGCTAATCTTTTGTTACAGGATTCCATTTACCTGCACCCTTGGGTTGTCTATGTTGATTCTCACTTCATGATGGAAAACACTTTTTCATCATTGTTTTCTTTTTGGCATTTCACACAGTCTGGTACCTCTGCATTTTTTTCCCATGGGCCTTGGGCCCACAGTCACAAACTTTAAAGGACTTAGCTGCCGATTAGACTGAAACTGGAAATAACAGGAAGCAGGCCATCCCTACGGTGAATGTTTCCAGACAAATAATTCACTGTAGTCCTCAACTAGATTTCTTGATGTTGTGTGAGTGAATAAGAATTCCCTAAGTATGAAGTTGATGGCATGGAGAATATTTTAAGGAGCCCAGTCTATTTAGAAGACACAGAAAAGGTGTATGTTGTTATAATTTGTTAAAGTGAAACCAGATTATTGATTTTTTTTCTTTTTCTTTTTGGTTTTTGAGGGTTTTTTTTGGTACTGGGGATTGAACTCACGACCTCACGCCTACCAGGCAGGTTTTTACACCACTGAGCTAAATCCCTGGCCCTATTTTTTGAGACAGGGTCTCACTATGCAGTTCAGGCCAGCCTTGAACTCACTTTGTAGTCCAGGTTAATCTAGAACTCACAGTGATCCTCCTGCCTCAACCTTCCAAGTGCTGGGATTAAAGGCATGTGCCACCTCACCTGGCTGTATTGAAATTTTTTATAGAACAGAATATGGAGTTCAGTTTTGATGAAACCTAATTAGTGGCAGATTGTCAATAAATATGCTCGAGAAAAAAAAAAGGTTTAAAGGATGTATATGTGTTGAAACAGAAAATTGTGAGGGTAACACCAGTGCTATTTTAGATAGGTGGCGATGGGTGAAACAGTTGTGGTGGAAACGGCCAGCAATGACCAGCATGACTGTGTGGTTCCCGGTTTGCTCGAGATTCCTGCAGACATAGCAAGGAAAGGCTGGTGCGTCTTTCCGCGGTGCGATCCGTCCCTTTTCTTTTCTGGTCTTGTGTTTGGATGATGTCACTGTGATCCTGCAGCGCTGTGACCTTGACTTACTGCTTAGAGAGTCTCAACCTTTAGCACTAATAATGAATCATCTGTTGCTGCTTTCAGACCCTCAGTTGCTGTGTGTATTATTGCAGAATAGCTTATCTTATCTGAATACTTCCAGAGGAGCTCATGATGGGAGAGAGTAATCTGAAAAGAACACTTCTGAAGAATCAGACTAACTGGCTGGTAGGAATAAGGTGTGGAGAGAGCTTCGCTTGCCCTGCTGCTTCCACTGCTTCTGCTTCTTTCAACCTTAGGTTCCTGATCCCTTTCCCGGCTACTCATCACCATTTCTCTCTTTTGGTTCTTGCTAACATTTTAATCTTTTATGTGAGCCCTGGTCAATGACAGTTTTCCTTTCTGGGTTGCGCTTATTATTATGGTCTCTCTCTCCTATGCCCATTCACTGAAAAGCATTTGCTTCTGCTCCAACTCTCCTCCCTGACACCTTCCCTGCTGTCCCACACTAAATCCCTAGGAGGTGTGCTGCTTTCAAAATGAAATTTCTAATGTTCATTTTTTTGCCACTACCCACGTTCCTCCTGAGGCTCTTGGGGTGAAAGATTGTGAGAGGATGAGAAAAATAAAGAGACAAAGCTGGGATCAAGTGGAGCCCTTATCCTCCTGGTGGGAGGAAAGGAACTGCTCACCTAATGCTGCGTGTTATTTATATACTGGGAAGGATGATGTCAGTTTCAGCCCCTCTGCCTAGCAACCCAGGCCTGGATTGTTTAGGAGCCTCCTGTTTTTCTGGGCTGTAGCAACTTTTTCCTGTGGTTGACCCAGGTACTCTTTGTTACTTTGGTTAGGTCATGTCTGGGTCATTTTTCAGCTTCAGTGGCTCCCAACAATTTTTCCTCATTCAACTGGAATTATTTGTTCATAAATATTACATGTTATAAAAACAAAAATGCAAATACACAATTATTACAAAAATGTTATAAATTACCCTTGGCTCATGGTAAGTGCTTATACTTTCTTGCAACAGTTTGCACTAAATGCTTTACAGTAATTATGGCTTTCAAAATTTTAGTATAAAATTAAGTGCAAGTAGTATAACATTTTATAATAGAACAGAAAATTATAAAAAGTTGATTTTAAAGTTCAGATTTTCATAATTAAAAATAATACAATTGGTTTGATCTTATAAATTTTTTCTTAAATGTATGTTGCTGATACAGAATTATCAGTACCATAAAAATATTTTTCATGAACCTCAATTTAAAGAAATAATATGAAAAACGTTTGGGGACTTACTGTGATCCAGAATTTTTGTAAGCACATTGCTTGATTATCTCATGACAAGATTTCAAAGTAGGTGTTATCATACTTAATTTTTTCAGTTAATAACTTATTAATTGGACTATTATCTTTCAATTGATATCTGTTTAAAAGCAATGGAAACCACTTTTCAAAACTCTGTAATCTCTTTTGCATCTAATTCAAAGTCATGACCTCAATCAAAATGTTTTAAATAACTCTGCTTATAATGACAGATAATAATAGTGCAATTCATATACAAACATATATTTATTAATGGTGCTATTGGTTCAATAAAATAAAATACCAAGGTTCTTATTAAAATATTTTATATTGTTTTGAGTCATACTGATGAATCTTTAAAACAATCAGTGCAATCTTTCATTTTCCCTTTTCCTTCTTAGGTTCCAAAAATGAGCAAGTTAATTTTCCTAAAATATGAGCCAATAATAGAGAATTATTCAAATAAAAAATCAAATGTGCAAGCATATCTCATTGTTGATGTACTAACATAAAGAATTATGGGACCGGGAATAACTTGTGATTATTTATAATGAAAGTCAGAGAAATACAAATTTTAAAAATGACCCTACATTCAGCAGATTGCTAACCACTGCATAAATTTCACAACCAGTAATTCACTTTCTGTCATCTGAGAACCAGAAGGAACAAATATGAACTGTAAGAGAAGGAAATTAACTCTCTATAAATTGTTACAGAACCTAATTATTGCAGTTCCTCTTTTTATTACAGTATTTTGCAAGTTCATTTTGCCATATAATTCTTACTGTTTTTCTTAGTTACTTTTCTCATTGTTGGGACAAAATATCAGACACCCACAAGTTAAAAGGAAGAAAGGTTTAATTTAGCTCACAATTTATAAAGATTTCAGTCTATAGTCAACTGGCTCCAAGGCAGGGCAGTATAGCAGAAAGGCATGGAAGAGGAGAAACAGTCCATGGCACGGCAGGCAGGAAGCTGCAAGGGTTTAAGGGAGCAGGAAGGCTGTGTATTTCTAGGTCACACGTGCAGTGACCCACCTTTGCCCATCAGGCTTCCCCTCCCAGCATCACATCTATCTGCAGAACTATCTGTATTAATCCAGGATCACACACTGATAATCCAAAGTCACACACCCATGATGCAGTGCCTCCCCCAAACCCCACTTGGAATATGTGAGACTTTGGAGAACTAATGACATAAGCCACAACAGTGTTCTTCTAATTGACTAGAAATTAAAGCAATTTAGCATAGTAGAAAGGATCAAGATATGAGAATTATTTAAAACCAATCATTAGGTTTTAGTATAACTTGATTTTCAAATTTTAATTTTTAACATGACCTTTAGTATCTCATGATCTCCATTATTAATGAGAATAATCATATCATGTTCTTTTCTTTCACTTGCTAGTTTTGGGACTAGGTTATAGATTACATTTAAAAATGTTTTTGTAAATTTCTAGAAGCTTGAGGTGCAGTATTAGGTTGTCTATTTGTGCTCATTTGGTTTTCCTGGTGTGAGAATTCATTGCTATATATTTACCTCTTAGTTTTTATGTTTATATATTTCCCTCTTAGGTCCACTTTCATTGTGCCCCATAGGTTCTGGTATGTTGTACCTGCATTTTAACTGAATTTTAGATATTGCTTAATTTCACCTGTGACCCATTGGTTGTTCAGGATGGTATTATTTAATTTGTGTAGGTTTTGCAGTTTCTTTTGCCATTAATTTCCAATTTCAGCATACTTCGCCAGAAAGCAAATTTTACTACCTGATTTAGAAATAATAGATAACAAAGTATTAGTGAAGAGACAACTCTGGGTCAATAAAACATAATGAGTTAAACTGTATAAATTAAAGATAGTGCCTAAGTATCCAGTGATATAAGTATAGTGCTTTCAAAATATAGTACTGGAAGAAATTGATATCCCTCTGAGAAACAAAAAAATTCTTGAACATTTATTTTATATCACATAAAAATTGTCTCAAAATGGATCAACCTAAGTGTACTCTAGTAAAAAATGAGTTAAAATATTTATGACTTCAGGTTTGCCAAAAATGTATCAGGTAGGATTCAAACCAACATGAAACAAATAAAGTGGAAGAATTGGTCTGTATTAATTTTTTTTTCAAAAAACATGTTTTGAAACCTTCCTAAAATCAAGCCACACCATGAAAGTTCTCATGATCCACATATTTGGACAATATCTTACATATGCAACATCTAACATTTACATATCAATAAAAGACAAAAAATATAAATTGGGCAAGTACTTTGAACAGCCACTTTTCAAAAGAATATATATTACTAACCAGTAAACACTTATAAACATCATTAATCCTCAAGGAAATACAAATTAAAGCTACTATACTCTGCTAGAACTTCCATGAATAACTTACCAATAAAACAGCACTCTGGAAAAATCATTTAGACATCTCTTTAAAAGCTTTATATATATATAAAATATAATATATATAACATTTTTGTTCTGGTAGTATTCGCGATTAAATAAAGGGCTTTTTCACTGAGCTATACCCCCAGCTGATTATTATTACTATTTTAAAGTCATATTTATTTTGAGGTAGGTTCTCATTAAGTTACCAAGCCTTAGCTCAAACCTGTGATCTCTCAGCCTCATTTCACGTAACCCAGTGCTGGGGTTAGAGGCATGAATTTCGGCACCCACAAGCATGACTTTAAGATGGTTCAGTCATTCCGTTTCTTTTACTTTAGAGATATGTAATACTTTCAAGTTTTATTGAGAATTTGATTCGATTGATAGCAAAAGTTTTATAAGCTCTCTTAAATAAAGGCATGTGACGTAGCTATATCCCTAAACCATTCATTTTGTTCTCTACTTTACAAAACAGAATTGCTTAAAGAATATTTTCCTTGAACCATAGCCCTTCTATTTCTTCTTGATAGTCAGTCTACTTCTTTCACCATTCAACAGAAAGAATGTTAATCTAAGGAGTTAATTAATGTTGTCTTTCTTAGACTCCATGTTTCACAAAGGATTAGCAATATTTATCTGTATAAGTCATCTATTTCTTTCTGAAATACTTTACTCTCTAAAGTCTCCCTGACAGTATTTTAATTAGATTTCCCCCTCAATTTTTTAGTTTTTGTGTCTCCTTTATTCATTTAATCTTCTTTGTAAGACTTCCACATGTTTGTGAGTTCCAGAGATTTATTATTGCTTTCCCTCACTATACTACATTATTTCTTGATGTCAAGTATTATTAATTTGGGATTAACTGTTTCCAACATGGGCCTCCTTTTAGTATGAGACTTGTATATTCAATTGACGACTCAAAAAGTCCACTTGAATGTAAAAAATGTATTTCAAACTTAAACTCATCAAAACAAAATTAGTGTATGTTCTCCTAACCTGTAAATGAAATGAATCCTCTCTAGCCAATGGCACATTAAAGATGAGGCGACGGGGCAGGCCTTCCTGGGCACTCTGACTTGTGTATATTGCAAGATTAACTTGGAAGCTTCCTGTGGAACAAAAATAGAATAAATACTCAACATACACACATGTGTGCACGAACACACACACACACGGATCCTTCTCTTTCAAACCATCAATATGGAAAAGAGAAGTCTGATAGGCCCACAAACGATTTTTCTTTTCTATTCAATGTGGTGGGTGTCAAATTACAGAAAACTGCTTATTTCCAACATGACAACTTTTGAATTGTTCCGTACAGTGCAGACTTCATAGGTTTCCATTAGCTTAGTGACCACTTAATACAATTGTGTTGGTTTTTTTTCTTGGCCTGTCTTCTTTCTTGTCTTTGGGAGCATCATTTTCCTGTTTTCTGCCTTGTACCCAGAATTATTTTTATCATTCTAACATGTGATTTGGTTTGTCCTTTAAGAGTTTGATTTATGTATTGCTTTTGCCCTCTCTGAAAGAGTCATCTTTCCAACTCTGCCTCCATGTTATTTTGATGCTTAAAATGTTTTCAATTCCTCTGAAAAATATAGAATAAAAAATTAAACTCATCAATATAGCAAACAACATCCTCTAGAATCTGGTATTATCCCTCTCTCTCATATATATATACATATATATATATATATATATATATTATATATATAAATGACATACATATAAATATAGATATATAAATATGTATACAAATGTGTGAATGCATATATATATATACATATATATATACACACATATATGTACACACATAAACACATTTTTTCACTGAATCAGTTTTTCCTCTAAAATACAAACACAGGTCTATTTAGTTGTACAAGCAAGAAATGAGAGTGATTTAATCTTTTCCTTTATACTAATACCCAACACCCAAAATAAGGTAAGGAAAGGTTTATTTAGCTCACTGTTTGTGAAGGTTTCAATCCATGATCAGTTGACCCCAAGGCAGGGTGGAATGGCACAGAGGAAACACTTCAAGGCACCACCCAGCAAAAGCAGCCAGAGCAAAAAGCGGGGAGAACAAGCCTCTTTTCTTGCCTTATATGGTACACAGGACCCCCTCCCACACCCAGGGCAGATGTAGCACTCACACCACCTCTGTGCCCTCCCCTTGCACAGGCTGAGGATATTTACAAAATAAGGATCCCGGATCCCTGCTGAACCTTTTAGTTAAACTTCTAAACTTCTCAATTTGACACAATGTATCAGCCATAACAATATCATACTCAAAAATTGACCAACCTTGCTAGTTTCATTGCACTGCATAAATATTACTGTAATCTTCATGTTTACATGATCCTTTTATCAGTACTGTAATGTGCAGGTCCACCTTATTTGTTGACTGAATGACTGTGATTTACCTCACGTCCTTTCTACACATCCAGAGATGTGTATTACAAATGAAAGTATTTCCATGTTATTTCTTTACTTAAGTCATTTTCAATGCTTCTGAGTATTTAAGAATAAAAATTAAACTCATTAACATAGCATCCAATATCTTCCATTACCTGGTACCTCTAGTTTTACTCACCTTTCTCCCTATTGTGTACTTGTATTTTTTTTTTAATATTGAACTGGATGAAATTGCCACCATTTGGTTCAAAGGGTTGAACATCAATATCAGTAATGTTTCAGTTAGTGATTAACTTTGCATTCTAGTAATACTCAACAGCCTGAAATTTCTAAAATACAAATTATGTCTTGCTTCTATGACTAAAAGTTTTAATAAAAATGCATGAAGGTTTTTATTTCAGAATCGCAACTTATTCTAGAAACATTTTATCTATGCTTCTCTCTTAGACTTCTTGACAATCTCTGTTACCTAAGTGTGCACTTCAGTCATTATTGTATTTTAAGTCCGATAGCCATGGAGTTTGTAAAGGCTCTGTACCAGCCTACAAGTAGAATAATAACACAGAAGAGGGATATGGCTGTGTTTCTCTGGGTACTCTCACTTTTTGTCTTATGATGGCAAGTGATGTGAAGTTACTAATTTTATTTTTATCTTATAAAATAAGAATTATACAATAAAATAAGAATTAAACAAAATGCAAATAATGATACAACCCTCTTTATAATGTTACATGGTGAAAAATATAAATATTAAAATTTTTATGTTAATAATAATAATTCTTATAAGACTTACAAAATAAGTTTACAACTAGATATTATATATATATAAAAAGTTAAGTTTTTAAAATATTGAAAATTATGAACAATTATATCGAAGTGTCAGTTTAGAATGAAAAATGTATTACTTGCTCCAAGTAATAGTACTAAACTATAAATTACATAAAAGTTATGATGGTCCTCAAATAAAATAAATATATTCTCCGCATTAATATAAACTTGCTTGTGTGTTTTAATGAGTCCTACATTACTTACTTAAACATTTAGGTTAAAATTCTTGAAATAATTCACTTCCTTTATAATTATGAAAGTTTTCATTCTCATTAGAGTAATTTCACAAAGTTACTTGACATGACAAGATAAATTTGTATTTCACTGTCTCATAATTTTATATAGATATCTTAAAGGTTATTCTAATGGAACAAAAAGATATTTTACATTGCATCAGTAAAACTAAAGTAGGCTTCCATGATAGTATCCTTTGGAACACAAATTATCAGCCAGTGGGTTCATTAAAAGGACCATATAATGAGAAAATTTTTGTTGCAAGTAATTGATACTTTGCATAGAAGTGCTTAAAAATGCGATCACATGTTAAAATGTCTGAAGACTGACTTTACATTCAATAACACTTATCAAGGATTCAGTTTCCGTTTGTTTATTCCCAACTCCATCACTCTCAACATGATGGTACGTCTCAAAGGATGCCAACATGGTTTCAGCAGTTAGAGTCATTGTTTCCTCTCAGAAAAATATCCAGAGGTGGAAAAGGCAATTTCTCTTTTCTGTTTCTTGTTGTGGAGGCAGATCTCTATCAAACTTAAGGTAGCTGACTTTGTGTCACCCGAGGGATGAGAGTTGACGCACAAGTCAGTTATTGGTGCCAGTAAAGGAATTGCTGTTATCTTGACTACTCAATATCCACTACTTTTGGCTGGGGAGGGACAGGCCAGGCTTTATACTCACATAAAAGTAGGTATTATTATCCAGGAAAGGGGAAACTTTGGAAGCTTGCTTTCAACTGAATTCTGCTCAGTTGTTCTAATCCACAGAGGGAGATGACACCTTTCAAATGTGCTTCAGCAGGCTCATTATAAGACTATGTAGAGACATTACATTACCTTAAATTTTAGTTAGGGGAGAAGAAGTAGAAGAATAGGAGAAAAAGGAAGAGGAAAAGTAGTACTACAGCAATACAAAAAAATGACTAAATTTCAAATAGCATTCATGAGAGACTGTCAACCTGCGATTCTCTGACCAGGAGAAGCAACGGATTTACTACAGAAATCGTCAAAGTTAACCAGGTAGAAAAATGCTCACCTGTAATCCCAGCACTTTAGGAGGCTGAGGCAGAAGATTGGCAATCTCGAGAGTCTGGCCTGGGCAACCTAGTGACTTAGTAAAGCTGTTTCAAAATAAAATTATCTTTTTTTAATTAATTAACTTTATTGCATATTTTACATATACACAATGATCACATTCATCATAGGGAATCTGTACTCTCACATGACACATCCTAACTCTTCTCATTTTTCCAATTCCCCTCCCCTCTCCTCAACTCCTCTTCTGCTCTCTATCTACAAAAGCTTTGTTTCCATTTTTTCCTTTTTGCCTCTTTTTTCCCTTTTCTCTAACTTCCTTTCCCTATCTGCTCTTCCAGTTTCCCCCTTGCAATTGAATATGTTCTTCCTATCTCACAATATTTATTATGCATTTTGATCTTTATTTACATTTTCCATTTCCCACATCAGTGAAGCCATGTGATATTCAAACATGTGTAAACAATTCATTTCACTCTGGTGTATGGTCTCAAAGTTCATCCATTTCTCCAGAGCATCTCAAGTTTGTCACTCTTTATGGCAGATTAGTACTCCATTACTAAACAAATCACACATCATCTTTATCCATTCATTAATTGACGGACATTTGTGCTATTTCCAAGATTTAGCTATTACGGACCGTTAAAACATGGGTATGTATGTATTGCTGTAGTATGATGCTTTTAATTCCACTGGTAAGATACCAAGAAGGGAATAGCTGGGTCAAATGAAGCCTCTAGTTTTAAATTTTGAGGAATCTCCACACTGATTTCATAGTAGTTGCACCGGTCTACACTTCTACCAGCAATGGAGAAGGGTTCCTTTTTTCCACAGCCCTGCCAACATTTATTGTTGGTTGATTTTTTAATCTTGGCCATTCTTTCTGAGCTGAGATGGAATCTCAGTGTTGTTTTAAATTGCATCTCATGAATGACCAGTGATGTTGAACATTTTTTCATATATTTATTTGATGTTTGTACTTCTTCATCTGAGAATTTTTTATTCATTTCAGATGCCTATTTTGGGGCTGGATCTTTAAATTTGGAGGGATCTGAGGTTCTGTATATATTCTATGCTGTGGTCCAGCCAGGCTAGGTCCACAGAGTCCCCGAAGGTGGGCTGAGCGTCGGCGTGTGGATAACAGACACACAAACAGCTCAGAGACTGTGTGAATCTGCTTCGTTTATTGTAAGCTCAAACAAGGTGTTATATACCCCCTTTTTGGCCAGGGTCGGAAGTTTAGATAAGAAAAAAAAGAAAAGCAACAGATGTCTCTACAATAACATGGTTTCTATAGTTATATGATTAGTTAGCATAGTCATAAAATTTATGCCTAGTTAAAAGCCTAGAAGTGTGTTTGTATTATTGACAAGTACTCTCTAATGGTGTCTTTATCTAAAAGCCTATAAAACATAAGAGTATACCTAGCCCTAAATTAACCCCCTTATCTCCCCATTATGTTCCTGCAGTTGCAAGAATGTGTTATCCATCTCATCTCTATAGCAATACATTAGCATCTCTGTAGGGAGGCTTGCAGACAGCCCCAGCCAACTGATCGTTATCATTATCTTTAAGGGCTCCCAAACTTCTGATGTCAGATCATCAATTGTAAGAAAAAACATTTCATTGATTATCCCTTTGTTCTTAGGGAGTTTCTATAGTTTGTTTACTGATTTGGTGCATGGGAAAGAAAATAGAAGAAATCCTCCAAATTGGATCAGATCACAAGTTAACATTATAGTTCCCCAGAAATGTTAACCCATTCCCGCAAAGCCAATTTTTATGCTGCGGCCTTTTCTTAGAAGACGTCCTCCTTGAAGATCTATCTTCTTCCATGTTTGGACCTTGTCAACAGAACATGGCTAGAGAAGGACGCGGCAATTCTAGATATTAGGCCTTTGTCTGAGAAACAGCTGGCAAAGTTTTATTCCCACTCTGTGGGTTGTCTTTTCACTCTGTTGTTGATTACTTTGGAACTCAAATAAACAGTCTACTGTTGAAACTCAAACTTCTAGAAAAAGAAAAACAAGTGAAATCCAGTCTCATATGAGGGAGGAAATTACAAAGATCAGAGCAGAATTTAGCGCAATTGAGACAAGAAAGCAATACAAAGAATCAATGAATCGAAATGTTGGTTCTTTGAAAGATGAAATAAAATTGACAAACTCCTATTCAATCTCATCCAAGTAAGGAAAGAAAACACTGAAAGCCATA
>RJWM01003867.1:35699-107992 GCA_004363535.1 Dasyprocta punctata | reverse complement strand
GTGCCCTGAGGACACAGCGTCCACCACACTCGGTGCCCTGAGGACACAGCGTCCACCACACTCCGTGCCCTGAGGACACAGTGTCCACCACACTCGGTGCCCTGAGGACACAGTGTCCACCACACTCGGTGCCCTGAGGACACTGCGTCCACCACACTCGGTGCCCTGAGGACACTGCGTCCACCACACTCGGTGCCCTGAGGACACTGCGTCCACCACACTCGGTGCCCTGAGGACACTGCGTCCACCACACTTGGTGACGACTAAAGACACGGTGTCCACCACTCAGAGATGTCTGAGGATGCAGACTCTGCCTTATTCAATAATGGCTGAGGATGAGGTGTCCATCACACATGGCATGACTGAGGACATGGGCACCCATGAGTTGTGTGGCTATCTGAGGACACAGGTGTCCACCACGCTCAGTGATGATTCAAGACACAGGCATCCATCACACTTGGTACTGACCGAGGACATGAACGTCCACCTGTGACAGTTAAGCTTGGTTGTGTCCACTTGACTGGCTTGTGAGCCCCCCGGGGAATGGGCGGAGCACTATTCTCAGTGTGTCTGGGTGGGCTGTAGAGGTGTGCCCTTGGGTGCTGTATATGGGCCCCAATGCCTTCCTGTCTGGTGCCGTTCTGCTCTGTTCCCTGGCCACCACGAATTAAGCAGCTGTCCTCCACCACGTCCTTCTTCTCCGCTGCTCCTGCCTTGGGGCCAGCAGACAATGGCCTGAATCCCCCAAAATCCTGAGCCAATTAAACCTCCCTCCTTTAAGTTGTGGGTGCTAGGTACAGCAACAGGAAAGCTGATTATCATGGCACACACACGGTGTGTTTGAGGACACGGATGTCCGCCATACTTGGTGCTGACTGAGGACACAGGCGCTCTATCCACCGCACTTGGCACTGGCTGTCTGAGGCAGCCGGCTGTACCACCTCCTGAGGGAGGTCGTGATTTCCTGCAGGACTCAGCCTCCCTGAAAGCAAACATCTGGAAGTCTGACGGCAGCCAGTGCACGTGCTAGAGAGACAGGGCAGGTGTGGGGGGCGGTCCCCAGGCCAATGCCAGAGCCCCACACAGTCAGGAGCACAGGCCTAGCAGACTAGGATTCACCAAGCCCTGAACTGATGGTGGGTGTGTGGCCCATGAGGGCCCTGGCCTGGGACATTTGGGGTCCAAGCAGAGCGTGGATTTCTGACTGCACTGTTGACTGCACTCTCCATGGTCAGACAGCTTGCACATCTACATGAATCTCCAAGCACGGGTGTGTTCTTGGCTTGTTCCATTTGGAACATGTCTGTCTCTCTTGAGTAAAGCAGGGCAAAGCGAGTGGACAGCCACACTGCAGGTGCCCGCTCCAGGCTGACAGCATGCCGCTCTGAGCCTACACGGCAGCCCCTCCTACTGAGAGACTCAGCCCTGGACCATGGCTGCTGGTGGACCACGGGCGACGTTCAGTGCTGGTCTCTGTGACAAGCTCGGCGGCAGCCCCTTTCCTCACCAGCTGGCCCCTGCTTCTCTCGGGAAGCCAGGCTACGAGACCACGCACATCCCTGACTTGGATGCGGGGGCCGCCTGCTCCGTGGTGACCCCCTTCATGTCATCAGGCATCTCCCCGTCAGGACGCCACACGTTCAGCTCCCCAAAGATGCCTGTCTCGATCATCTCCTCCTGCCAGGGAATGGGGCAGTTGCCGGAGGCAAATTCCTGGAAGAATTCTGTGTCTGCTTTGTCAAAGGCCACACCTTTGACAGTGGAAAAGGCCCCCACGTCCTCAATGTTCTTGGCATAGACAGTCTTGGAATCCGGGATGAAGGGAGGAATGAGCATCCCTGTGAGGAGACGGGAGACACAGACCGGAGGCACACGTGAGCCGGGCCTCAGCCACAGGGCCCCGTAGCACCACGGAAAACAGGGCGGGTCCTGGCAGCCAGTAGAGAAGGGCAGCATCCCACATGGACTGCAGACCTCACTGCCTGAGTGCTCAGTGGACAGAGCTGGGGATCCCAAAGCACTGCCAGGAAGCTTCTCGAGCCAACTTCAGCCTCCCTGGATCCCACCCAGGCCTCCTCCTGAGCACGGAGCTCCAGCCCCGGCCCCCCTGTGTGGATGGCAACCCTGAATGTGGCCCCTGTGGACGGCACATCATGCCACGGCCCCCACGGATGAGACTCCTCCAGCCGGCTTCCTTTCCTGATGTGCCCAGGGCCACCGAACACAGAGCTCTGTCCTCCACCACTCCAGACATGCACTGTCCCTAGTCCTTGACTCTGCACCTCCTCCCTGCACGTCAGCCTACCCAGGAGAGCTCGAAGCTGTGCAGCCAACTGACCTGCTCGGCCCCAGCTGGCTACACATGGTTCTGGTCTTCCCACGGACCTGGCTTTTCCCGTGGACCTGATTTTTACTATGGCCCTGGCTTTTCCTGTGGCCCTGGCTTTCCCAGTGGCCGTGGCTTTCCCAGTGGCCCTGGCTTTCCCAGTGGCCCTGGCTTTTCCCGTGGCCCTGGCTTTCCCCGTGGCCCTGGCTTTTCCCGTGGCCCTGGCTTTCCCAGTGGCCCTGGCTTTTCCCGTGGCCCTGGCTTTCCCAGTGGCCCTGGCTTTTCCCGTGGCCCTGGCTTTTCCCGTGGCCCTGGCTTTTCCTGTGGCCCTGGCTTTCCCAGTGGCCCTGGCTTTTCCCGTGGCCCTGGCTTTCCCAGTGACCCTGGCTTTTCCTGTGACCTGGCAGGGGTGGCTGGGGTCTTACAACACCTGTCCCCACTGACAGTACCGGCCTCAAGCTGCCTCCAGCTGATGCCCCCGAAGAGGGCATGTGTGCGCAGCCTGTCACAGCTGCCGTCGTGGAAGCCCAGGCGCCGAGCGGGGTCCTTCTCCAGCAGCGCCTCACAGAAGTCCTTGCTGGCCTGGCTGAACGTGTCGGGGTACTTGACGGGCTCTGAGAGGATCCGCTGCTTCAGCTCCTGGTTCTCCACCTGCAGGAGGGCACGGGCATCAGGCTCAAGGCTGGGCAGTTGCTCCTGCCAATGCAGGTGACCATGGATGGCCCAGTGCTCTCCCTGCCGGGGCTTGGAGCCAGAGCAATGGCATCCGAGCAGCGATGCCAGGAGCCAAAGTCGGGGTGCAGGGCCTCTGAGAGAATTCCAGCTAACCTAACTGACACCTATGTGTAACTACTCCAAAAGAGAAAAGCTAATATAAAGCACCACAGACCACAGACATGCTAGAGTCTCGCGCCCGCCTCACAGGACAGGAGCTGTGGTGTGGGGCTTATTTTATTTCTGGCCATGCACGGCATGTGACATCCACCGCACTGAGGCCCCTCTTAAGTGTGGAGGTGGATAGTCCAGAGGTCACCCGTGGTCCCCAGACCCCGCCATCCCCACAGCAACTGAGGAGGTAGAACAGTCACGCACTGCCCCACCAGGCCTGGTACCAGGCTGGGGATCAGGCTTGGCCTCAGCGCCCTGGGAGGCCAGGATAGGGGCTAGCAAGGCAGGTCACACCAGCTAGGCCAAGCTCCCACATGAGCTCAGGTGGGGGCAGGGGCAAGACAGGGTTCCACGTGCTGGAGCACCGGCCCCCTGGCCCCAGCCCTCTGAGCTCAGAAGCAGGGAGTGCCTAGTCCTGGGTTGACTCACCGCTCCCTGCCCACTCTGGGACAAAGTGACAGTCTGAAGTCCTGCAGCAGCCCCACAGACCTTAGCTCCTGGCAGGCCCGAACGCTTTTCCAGGGGCCCAGGACATCACTCTGAGGAGCGACCAGGAGCCTGCACCCCCAAACTGGTCTGCCTTGGGGACAGATCGACGAGGGCCACAGCAGACACTGCACAGCCGCGGCCACACCTACCTTCTCCCCGCGGGCTCGGAAGGGCCCTCTGGCCGCAATCATCTCATACAGGGTGACCCCCAGGGCAAAGTAGTCCACAGAGAAGTCGTATTCTTCACCTCGCAGGAGCTCGGGGGCCATGAAGCCTGCCAGACACAAGCACCCCACCCTAAACACAGAGTCGATGAGAGTGGCTCTGGCCCCAGGGATCCCGGCACCATTGGCATCTGGGGACAGAAAGTCCCCCACGGTCATTCAGGACACTGGGAAAGCTCAGATCTGATCCCAGGCAGCCCCCAGCATAAGCGCGACATCCCAGGGTCCTGTACTTCCTCAAGGACCCCGTCCCTGTGGTCACCTTGCAGACCTCATTCAACCCCCACTCACGGAGACGTGAGCAACGCCTCGGCCTGGGAGACAGAGGCCCTGGGGTGGTGCTCAGATGACACAGGGGGCACAGAGCAGGCCTGATCAGGCACGGTGGCACCCTGGCAGGGCAAACCCATCCCTAGGCCACCAACTGCCTTCTTGCAGCTCAGTTCTTGGCTCAAAGTACCTCACGCACAAAGCAGAACAGACAGTGCCCAGATTGCCTCTGCCACAGGAGTGGCCCGGCCCTCCAGTCTTCACTCCCACAGCTGGACATCCAGAGCCCCTGGACAGCTCACGCCAGATGCAGGGGCTCACCTGGGGCTCCCCGACACCCCTCCATTGGGCAAGCAGCACCACATGCTCCTCCTCCCTCTCAGACATCACTGGTCGACAGACCCGCACCCAACAGCACACAGACCAAGCCTCCAAGCCGGGATCACGTCTCCGGCCAACTACCCACTGGCTTCCCCAGAGTACACAGCTGTCTTCTTCCATTTGCTCGGTATCCCATGTGCTGAGCACCAGCTCATCACGTCTGTGGGGATTCCCCAAGCCCAGCCTTTCCTGACAAGGCGACACCGTTTCAACGTGACCCTGGTGAGAGTCTCTGGCACCTTCTACCAGCTCTGGTTGGGGCTGGGGAGCAAAAGCCCAGGAGGACACCACAGAGCCTCTTTGTCCTGACCCCAGGTCACCACCTCCTTGGTGGCTCCTTCATTTTGGCTGAGTGGCTTCCTCAGGAAGGTGCTAATGGCGCATTTGGGAGCATTCCTGTCTGAAAATGCCTCCATTTCTCCTGGACATTGAACTGACACTTTGACTGGGTAGGGTCCCCTGCCTCCGCTCAGATTTTCTAAGCATTTCCCACCATCTTCTCTCTCCAGGGTGACTTCAGGAAGTGCCAGCCCAGCCAACCCGATTCCACGCCCTCCTGGCAGCCTGAGCGTCCTCCCGTGCTGGAATCCCGCCGGCTGGGAACCCACCGGCACCTCTATGCCCCATGCTCCAGATGGAAACTGGTGCCGCCCACTAGGAGCTTCTCTCAGTCTTGCTGACACCTCCGCCCAGGGCTGGTTCAGACGTCCGCCCTTCTGGGGCAGGCTTCAGTCTTCTCACGCTTCTCTCCTGTTCTCCCTCTTTCTGTACTCTGATCTGCTTTCTGGGAGGACTCTGAGTTGGTCTTTCAAGTTTGCTTGAGGTGTTTCATTTCTCTCTGCTTCCGCTGCTGCGTGGGGACAGTGGCTCTTCTCCCTCCAGTGGTGTCACTAATGGGTGGGGACCCAGTGGGCAGCCTTCCTCCTCCAGCCTCTGGACACTGACGGGCATCACAGGCCCCGCCCTCAGCCTGGTGGGCCTTCCAATGCAGCGAATGACAGCTGGAGAGCACCCCATGGCTGCCCAGGCCCTTCTTCCTCTTCCCTTCTGACCTGAGCCCCCAGCGCTTCGCTGTCTATACTCCAGAAGCCATGGACGCAGAGGTGAGTAGGCACCGTGTGTCTGCCATGGTCCCCCGGCCCCACAGGCCATGCACACAAGAGGCACAGCCTTCTCCCACTTGCTGCAGTGCCAGCACCTGGCAGCCCCAGGGCCACATGCCCTCCCAGGACTCATGACTGGCTGTCATGCGAGGACATGCAGGTACCTCAGCTGGCAGACAGGTAGGCCCAGCCTTCACCTGTGGGGCCAGCCCTGTCACAGCCAAGGCTGGCGGCTGCCAAGGCCCAGGGCATCTTGAGACACCGATGGGCTCTGTGGCCAGATGTGGGGTGGCCCTGTGTGCCGTCTCGGTTCCTGCTGAGCTCAGGACTCTGACTGCTTCAGGGCCTCCTGGTCCTGCAGCCCTGGCCGACAGGACGCAGAGCCTCTCTCCCCAGAGGGTCGACAGAAGTCAAACCCTACAAGCCCTGGGCCAAGTCAAATCCCACCGAGTTCCACCTGTCAGGGTTAAACTGTCATTCAGACTGCTGCCTAGACTGTGAAGGGAGTGTTCATGACTTCCAGTTCAAAGCGGGGGTCCCAAGGCTGCAGAGTCCAGGAGGAGGCTGCCCGGGGCAGGGACCATTGTGTCCCGGCGGTGGACCCAACCTGTGCAGCCCTGAGGGTGTGTCTCCTGCAGGCCTGGAGCCCACCCAGGGCTGGACGTGAGAGGCACAGGACGCTGTCTCTGCCTGGCTGCGGCCCCCCGCGCCTGTCCCACAGCCGGCCTGGCTGACCCCCAGTACTGAAGAGTGCCAGCCACGAAGCAGTGCTGTGGGATCCTCGGCAACAGGTAGCACCAGGCCAGGAGAGCTGTTGGGAGGGCTCGGTGCCGGCAGGACACCCACCAGCTCAGCGTCTCTGGAGGCCTGGCCACATCACAGCAATGCAGCAGCCTGGCGCACTGCCCGAGAAGGGCCGGAGCCCCATCCCAGGGGCTGGGCAACACATCGGTGGCCATCGGGATCAGTGAGGACCACGGGGGGTCCCCGGATGTCCTCTGTCTCCCTGCAGGGCTGAGGGAGCTCCAGGTCCACCGCTTCCGGAATGTTCTTCTCAGTGCCCCATGGCAGCAGTGCCTTTCAGGGGAGCTCCAGTCATCAGGAACCATCCTCCTCCAGAACAAGGGACGCCCTTCCCTCAAGTCAGGCCACACGGCCGCCTGCTCCACCCCATGGCGGGCCAAAGTGCCCATGCTGCCCAAGCCTGGCCTCTGCAGGGGCGTCTCCCTGCAGAACCACAGGCGCCAGGCACCGGGCCCACAGAGCACATTTAGAACAGAGGCTCAGAGAGGCCAAGCGAGTTACCCAGAGCCACACACCCACTGACCACAGGTGAGGACAGGACTGCACACCACCCACGCTGCTCCCCTCTCTGTGCTGCACACCCGGGGAGGGCGAGAAGAGTTGGGTGAGACAGGGAGCAGTACACGCCAGGCAAGTGCAGCCATGGTCACACTCGGACACGCATGCATTCGAAAAACACAGACACACGGACACCTGACAAGTGCATACACAGAGATGTGTCAGCCTCCTGTGCAGAAACAAAGATGCTCACGTCTGTGTACCTTGTGCACATGAGCATGCACAGACAGTTGCCCGTCCTCATGCACACACATGTACACTTGCACAGGCACGGGTTGGGCTCACGTGTCACATGTGCACAGAGAGACACATGCACAGCTCCACGCTGTGCATGGTGGCTGCAGATTCTACCAAAGCTGCCCTGTGGCTCAGTTCCCATCCCACACCCCTGGAGAGCCCCCATTCTGCCCGTGCCCAGGGCACTATGAGCCCTTTTCACTGCTGCCCGCACACTCCCGGGCAAGGGTACCACGGAGCCCCGGGACTCACAAGGATGGGAGGGCTGCCGCAGGGAGCAGCCCCATCAGGACCAAGGGAGAGGTGGGCGAGGCACCATAGCTCTTCGCTGTGGAGAGAGCAGCCACGCTGCACCCTGCTCACCAGCTCCCCACCTCACCTGGTGTCCCTGCATAGCCCTTGGTCTTGCTCTGTCCTTCCTGCAGCTCCACAGCCAGCCCGAGGTCAGAGATCCGCACATTGCCTGAGCCAAACATGGAGGGGTCAGAAACCAAGGTGCCCAGCACACATGTGCATACACTCTGCACACACACACACACACACACACAACCATAACACATACACCACAGGCACTACACACACTACACACAGACACCACACACTCCATGCATACACTCCACACATGCTCCCCACTCCAGACCCAAGTGACCCTGGTGTCCACACTATCCCAGGGACAGAAGAGGGGTGCTAATGGTAAGAGGCTTGCGTCCCGGGGTGCTCTGCAGAGTTGGGGTTGGGGTCAGAGTCGGGGCTAGGGGGTCAGGGCCAAGGCAGGGTGAGGGTAGACGTCAGGGTGGGAGTCTAGATTGGGGCCAGGGCCAAGGTCGGGGTCAGGATCAGCCCAGGGAAGGCCTCACCATCGTTGTCCAGCAGCACATTCTCTGGCTTGAGGTCGCGGTAGACGATGCGCCGCTGGTGCAGGTGCTCCAGGCCACTGATGATCTGTGCCGTGTAGAAGACAGCGCGCGGCTCTGGGAAGCCAGGGTTCTCCTCGTCCACGTTGTAGATGTGGTACCTGGGGGACCAAGGGGCCCTGAGCAAGGGCTCCAGGTCACCCTGAAGCCGCAGGGCGGTGGCTTCCTGACCCTGCTGCTGAGAGACCGGGGTCACGTGCCAGGCTGGCAGGGGGGCAGCCCTGTCCCTCGGAGGGAACCGTGAAGCCTGGCCGAGCAGCCCTGCGCACTCACCCTCCCCCAAGCTCCCTTTCCCGCACCGGCCTCTCCTGTGCGCCCCAGGAAATGACCAGGCCAGGCACCTGGTGGGGGTGGGTGCAGGGGGCGGAGGGAGCTGTGGTCCCACCAGGTACTGGTCTGCCATTTCCTCCTCTGGGAAATGGGCAGCTGGGGTTCCATGGAGGGCGCAGGGGTGCGGAGCTGTGGAGCACGGCTGCTTCTGGAGGAGTTGACATTCACCAGCCAGAATAGCTCCTGGGGTGTTAATGTCACCCTCGCAACAGCCTCCAGACAGCAGCAGATTTTTCCTTTGTTTTTCAATTCACCTACTGTGTTTTTAACTCTTCTTTTTATTAGCAGTGCCCACAGCACAGTGTGATTACCCTCGTGGTGGGGAGCTGGCGCATGCATTTAACATCGCAATTCTTCTTACTTCCCATTTCACAGAGGAGGAAACTGAGGAACAAAGCGGTTAGGTTGCCCAGCTGGCCAGCAGTCTTTCCCCTCCAAGACCTTATGATGGGCCAGCCTAGAGCCAGGTGATCCTGGCCGAGGCCAAGGCAGCGCTTCCTTCCCTGACACTTTGACCCCATGTGGGCTGGCACCAGTGACAATTGACCCAGAGGCCCAAGGCGCCCACCTGACGGGGGGCTGAGGATCTGTCCCCTCGTGCCAGGCCTTTCCCGGGGTGGTGCCTACCTGATGTCGCCTCCGTTCATGATGGTCATGACCAGGCAGAGGTCCGTCTTGGTCTCAAACGCATAGGCCAGGGAGACGATGAATTGGCTGTGCACCTTGGCCAGGATCTTCTTCTCCACCATGGCACCCTGCGGGGGGGTGAATGAGCACCCCTCCAATGCACCCCACCGGCTCCCGCGGCCACCGAAGGGTGCCAAGGCCACTTCAGGGAGGTGGGTGTGGAGTCGCGTGGGATGGAGACGGAGGCCAGCCAGCGCCCCCAGGGAGCACCCCATGCTGGCAGCCACCCCACCAGGCCCTCCTGGCTCGCCCCACAGCTCTGCTCACTGTCCTAAGGCTCGAGGTCCAGTCAGTCTGGCCTCACTTGGCCTTAGGTCCCTGGAGGACTCTGCCATTGGGTTAAAATACAGACACAGATGAACAGCCTGCCGATGTGTGGATTAGACCTCAACAAAGCTGTTCTTTGAGAACTGTCATTAACCAGGCACAGTGGTGCACACCTGCCATCCCAGCACTCAGGAGGCTAAGGCAGGTGGATTCTGAGTTCGAGGCCAACATGGGCAAAATGGCAAGACCTCAATTTAAAATTGCCATTAGTACGTCGTGGGGTCACTTCACTCTCTAAGCCCACGGTGAGGACCGGCCTGGCCCCTTTAGACAGTCGCCACAAGCACCAGATATTTGACCCGGAGGGTCAGGGGCACTCGCTGGCTGCTGTCCCCCAGATCCTCACCTGCCCCAGTGTCTGAGTTCCTCAGAAGCTAAGCAGCTTTCACTGGCCCTGCCCTCATCCGACACCTGACCCCAGATGGGGGGGACAGATGGGGCAGCTCGCGGCACATCCTCCTCTCTTCCCGCCCTAGGAAACCTCTGTGCAGGAAAAGCAATCCTGTGCCCCAGAATCACAGGCCGCCTGCTTCCTGGAAGCTTCAGGACCGGTCCTGCCTCTGTGCCCCCACAGCCAGGACCCTTCCCAAGCTGCTCCTGTGCACAGTCACGGACGGGCTAGGGGTGGCCAGGGCTTGCACCACCCAGAAGGCCCAATGGCAGGACCCGAGAGCCGTGCCCAGCACTCGTGCCGGCCCCTCACCTGGTACCCCTTCCTTTTCTTCAGGCGCTTCTTGTTGAGCTTCTTGCAGGCGTACATCTTGCCAGTGGCCTTCATCTGGCAGGCCCACACCTCCCCGAAGCCGCCCTTCCCCAGCACCCTGAAGTCCAGGAACCAGTCCTCGCCCAGAGGCTGTGCCTCCAGCCACTTCCACTGCAGGAACCTCAGGAAGTGCAGGCTGTCCAGGAACTCCTGGAAGGGCCCCTGGCTCAGGTGTGCCAGCGTGGCCTGCAGCAGAGGCTGGAAGAGCCCGTCCTGACTCCCGGCCTGGCCCTCCTTCACTCGTGCCACGGTGCCTGCCTCCAGGAAGCCACAGAAGAGCTCAGCCTGGGGGTCCAGGTACTCGGCCAGGAGGGCCTGCACCTTCTGTGGCCGCAGGTCATCATCAGCCGTGTCATAGTCCTCGATGTCCCTCCAGAGCCCCAAGGCTGGCGCGTGCCTCTTGTCTGTCCCCAGGAACTGCTGGAAGAGCCGCTTTCCGATGGGCTGCTCCAAGCACGTGCTGTCAAACTCTAGGCTAAGGCTGTCACGGAGGCCCTCGCACTTGGACAGTGGAGGCAGCCGGAGCTTGGCCAGGTACTTCTTGTCCCGGGAGGATGGGACACTACTCCCATCGAAGCTGCCCCGGGCGGCGATGAAGGCCGAGTTAGCCACCACAGTCTCCAAGGCCCCGAAGTCCATCCTGCCACTGCTGAGACCTGGCCCACAGCGCCCACTGCCAGAGTGGCCCTGACCCGACGCCCTTGGCCTATGGCCTGTGTCTGCCCTCCCCAGAAAAGGAAGACGTCCCAGCCCCGGCGAGAATTCTGGGGACCCACTGGGAAGCCCTGGGAGCCTGGGGCTGACACAGCATCAGACTAAATCCCAGCCCCGGGGTCATGGAGGACGCCTTAGGAGTGACCAGCAAGTGCCCAAAAAAGACAATCCCCTAAGCTGCTCCAAATCGGATTAGACAGAGCATCCAGCCGTCCCTCCTGCAGAGGAGCCACCTCTGCTTCCCCCAGGAAGGACGAAGCCAGGCCCGGGGCCCAGAGGGCAGCAGTGCCTTGCAGCTCCCTGTGGGAGGAGAGCGAGGCCCCGGGAGAAACCTTCCTTTGTAAGGATGGCGACCTGTTTCCTCCTGCTGGATTTCATTAGGGCCCAACCCTCCCAAGAATAGGAATGCAGAGCAACCCCACACTGCAGAGCCCCTGGGTTTCTGTGTCCTGGACCACGGGTGCTGAGCTGGCAGCCCCAAACCATGTCCTCTCCTCAGAGTAGGATTACAGACCTGGCTGGGTGACGTGGGGACCAGGTGACCAGAGACACACTCATGGCCCTCAGGTCGAGGCCACCAGAGAGCGGCAGACCTGGTGAGGAGTGAGATGGCAGGGCACCTGTAGGACACACCTGACACACACCTGGGGTGCACTGGGGCACACCAGGGTACACCTGCGACTCAAGAGAGGCTTGCCTGGGACACATTCGACACACACCTGGGACACACCTGAGACACATTTGAATACCACTAAGATACCTGGGCACATTTGAGATTCAGGTGGGGCAAACCCAGCACATGCCTGACACACACAGGAGCCACACCCAAGACAGCTAGGGCACACTCAGGATACACGATTCGGGCACGGTACACAGCAGGGCACACTGAGACTCACCCGGGGAGAGCAGCCCACGGGGATGTGCACCAGGCACAAGCAAGCTCGGTTCCGGCTCCCACAAGGGGGACTGCAGGGCTGCAGAGGGAAGTATGCCAGGCCCCACTCGTCCAGGAGGGCAGAGGGACCCTGTGGGTAGGGTCGGGCACCTGCGGGCTGAGCAGCACGGTCCGCGCAGGCTCCTGGCAGGGTCCATGCAGGCGCCAGTGAGTAAATATTTGAGGTGACCAGCAGCTCTCTGTCCCCAGCAGACCTGCACTCCTCCACCTTGCCACTCAGCAGCAGGTGACTTTGTGAGACCACAGCACCCGTCCTGTCCCCTCAGGCACGCTCCCTGCCGGGCACAGACATGCAGGGCAGAGTCTGCCACGCTTCCCAGTGTGCCCTGCACCCCAGGACCCTGCTGAAACTTGGGTTCCACCAGAGGTAGGGGTGGGGCTGGGGGCACCAAGGAGCTGGTGGTCAGGACCAGGAGGTGCCCTGAGAGATGTCTCTGCAGCAGGCACCATGGGGCTGGGACACTCAGTCACAGGGCCAGTGAGTCCCTGCAGAGGACTCAGACATGAGAGGCTGAGCACACGGGCCTCCAAACCCTAAATGAAATATTTATTTTGTGGTAACTGCAGAGCCACGTGCAGGTGTAAGGTGCCCCAGGGTATCCCCGCCCTAAGTTTATCTTAACATTGTAGCCAGGTCTGAGAGGTCAGCACCACCCAGATACAGGGCGCAGGTCCTTCTGCGACCCTCCTGCCGTCCCACACACCGCACCCTTCTCCCTTAGGGAGGCAAACTTGTCCCCCGCCACACTCGGCCCCGGCTGGGCTCTGTGGGCATGAAACCCAGCCACGCTGCCCTTGGGGTGCGGCTTCTCCAGTCCATGGCCCTGGAGGCCCCCTGACACGCCAACACGCAACCAGCACCCCTGCTCCCAGCTGAGCAGCATCTGCTGTCAGTCACGGCTGCTCCCGGCCGCCCATTGTGGTGCCCCTGGGCTCTTCCCAGTGTTTGACACTCAGGGCCAAGCTGTGCAGGTTCCATGCAGGTTTCTGCATGAATGTGAACTTGCCCTTTTCCGGGACAAATGCCTGAGGGTGATTCTAGGCTGCCTGGACTTGCCCAGTTACTTTGTAAGAAGCTGGCATGCTGTCCTCCGAGACCTGTACTCCACCAGCCAAAGCACAGGAGCCCCAACTCCTCCACGCCCCACTGGGGCAGTGTCTGTCGCCACCATGCCAGGCACTGGCTGTCTCTCGTGGCTTTAGTTTTTGTTCCCCAGGATGACTCCTTGCATCTCCTGACTGTTCTACCCAGTATTTGCTTTTGGCCATTGACTTTGGAGAGTCCTTCTGCGTCCCAGACACAGGCCGGGTCTTAGCCAGAGACGTGGTTCCCAAACATCCCCGCCAGGTGGCGCCTGTCTCCTCTCCCTCTCTGAGCTTCTGCAGTGCACAGCTGTGCTGCCCTGCAAGCCCAAGCGCCCTCCATCCAGCCTGAGTCCTGCGGACTGCCACGTTTTTCCTAAGAGTTTTGCCTTGTTCCAGTTTATGCTGAAGACCTTGAGCCGCTTTGAGCTCATTTTTGTAGAAGAGGTGAGACGGGTTCCAGATTGGTCACCTGGTTGGTTTGTTTTTAACAATTGCCTTGGCACTGCCTGCTGGAAAGGCTGCTTCTACCTCGCTGGATTTATTCTTCATCTTGGAAGGAGGCCAGCTGGGTGTATCTGGGTCTGTTCCTGGGTTTTCCCTTTTATCTGTCAGTCTCTGTGTCTCCTTCTGGCCATATCACACCATCCTGACCACTGTAGCTGTATCACAAGCTTTGAAACGGGGAAGACAGTCCTTCCCCTTTATTCTTGTTTTTCAAAAATGTTTTTTAATAAAAGTTCTTTTAAAAATCCTATATTCAGATAGGCACAGTGGCACATGCTATGTTCCCTGCGTTCTAGGAGGCTAAGGCAGGAAGATGACAAGACTGGAGCCCAGTGTGGGCAACTTAGCAAGACCCTGCCTCAAAACTTAAAATTTAACAAAGGGCTGGGGGTATAGCCCAGTGCAAAGGCCCTGGGTTCATTCCCCAGTACTGTGCATAGGCACACACACACACACGCACACACACACACACACGCACACAGCTATATTCACAACACAGAAGAAAATGCCTGCCTAGTTCCTTTGCCGTCTCTGTAGCTCTTCTCCCTGATGGGAACTGTATGAAGCATTTGTGTTGAGCACGCAGCCTGCACCGCCTTTCCTGCAGCCCTCCATGCAGGCTTCGGTCTGCAAGTTGCACATCTGTGGTGTTAGATGAATGCCTAAGAGCTCCATTTCCTTGGGGCAGTTATAACTGTCCATGGCTAGTGGGCAGACGCACAACTGATTTTGGACATCGGCCTGCGTCTGACAGCCTTGCTACCTCTCACTCCTCGTAGTTTTCCTGGGGTAGTCTGTGTACGGCACTGCACCATGCAGCAAGAAGAGTTTCGCTGCTCCCTTTCTAGGCTGAGTATTGTCTGCTGGCAGGTGCGGTCTGGAGCAGGACAGAATGGCAGGCTCCTGACCTGGGCCCAGGCTGGGTGGATGCCCAGCCTCCATCCCCAGAGTCACTCAGGTTCTGCGGATGCCGAGTCACAGTGAGGAAGCGGACCCTTTCCTGACTTGCTGAGAGTTTCCATAGTGAATGATGCTGAATTAGTCAAAGGTGCTTTCACCATCGATCACTACGCTCTTGGGGTTTTTCTTTATTCTGTTAATGTTCAACGCCAATTGATTTTAGCATTAGACCAGTTTTGCATCCCATGTGGTCATGAAGTGTGTTTCTCACACACTTTTGGATTCAGTTACCAATTTTTAAAGGATTTTTATGCCCACATTCATCAGAGATGATGGTCTGTGGTTTCCTTCCTTGTATTGTTTTACCTGGTTTTGGTAGTAGGATAACATTGGCCTCCTAAAATCAGTTGGCAAATGTTTCCTGATCTTACATTTTCCATAAGATATGGTTTTTAAAGTGGTAGCAATTTTTCCTTAAACATTTGGCACCACTCACCAGCAAAAATATCTGGGACTGGAGGCTTCTTTGTAGGGAGATTTTTGGGGGGTTTTTTGGTTGTTTTTTTGTTTTGTTTTAGGTTTTTCTGAGACAAGGTCTTACTATGCAGTTCAGGCTGGCCTTGAGCTCACTTTGTAGCCCAGGCTGGCCTCGAACTTGCAGTGATCCTCTTGCCTCAGCTTCCCGAGTGCTGGGGTTACAGGCGTGTGCCACCATGCCCGGCTTGTAGGGAGATTTTAAAATGATGAATTCAGTTTCCTTGATGGCTATGTTCCATGATTTGTTTTAAGTCGGGTGAGTTGTGTCCTAAGGAAGTGGTCCAATGCCTCCAAAGTGCCCAGGTCCTGTGCAAAGACGCATGGCATCCTCTCCGACCGTTTTAGTGTCGCCGGCTGGTGGCAACGTCTCCACATGACTTCTGATTCCAGCGACGAGCACCTTCTCTCTGTAGAGTTTGCCAGCTTTGCTGATCTTTTCCAGGGGTCGGCCTTCCATTCAGCGATTCTCTCTACTGCTTTTCTATTTGAAAATTCATTGATTTCTGTTCTCACCTTCTGTTTCCTTCTCCTGCTTGCTCATTTTTGTTGTTTTTTGTTTTCCTAGGCCTGTGAGGTAAAGGCTTAGATTTTTTACTTGAAACTTTATGTCTTTTCTGATGCACACATTTAGTGCTGTAACGCTTCCTCTTAATGCTGCCATGACTTTGTCTCACAGATTTCAGTAGGTTGCATTTGTGTCTTCTCTCCACCCTACATATTCACTGAAGTTTTCCCCTTAGACTTCCTCTTCAACTCAAATATGAGGAGTGTACTATAGTTTCCGTGTGTTCAGAGGCTTTCCTGTTGCCTTTTGCTATTAATTCCTATTCTGATGCCATGGTGGTTGGAAACTCTCATGGTGGGATTTAAATTCTCTTAAATGTGTTGAGGCTTATTCCGTGGCCCAGGATGCAGCCAAGTTGGTCTCTGTTCTGCTCCTGAGAAGAACAGCATCATGCCGGAGCTGCATTTATTCCTTTTGGTTACCAGGAATCGAACTCAGGACCTTGCACTTGCCAGGCCGGTGTGCTTGTGCTGCTGAGCTGTACCCCCGGCTCCTCAAGTAACTTTTCTTTGGCTGCTTTTAAGATCTTTTCCTGTCTTTAGTTTTCAGATGTTTGATGATGGTGCCTTTGGCGAGGGTTGCAGGGGCACACTTCTGGCTCAGCTTCTTGGATCTGTGAGTCTACGTCTTTGCCAAATTTGAGTTCTCAGCTGGGCGCTTTGTAGCTGTGGCCTCTAGCATCCCTCTGGGCTGTGCCAACACCAGGGCCAGCCTTTCGCATAGTGCGGGTCTCCTGCAGCCCTGCGTGTCCCTGGCGCTTTCTACAGCTGTGTCTTCATCCCCCACATCCTGCTACTAAGCCCACTCTTTGTGCTTTTTCATTTTGAACATTGTATTTTCAAATCGAAAGTTTCCATTTTACTCTTTATAGTTTCTATTTCTTTATTCAAACTTTCAATTTCTTTACTGAGAGTTTCTTTTTATTTGCTTTGAGCATGTGTCTCATTACTTTTCAAAGCATCATAACCATGGCCAGGTAATTGAACACCTGTCTCTTTGACCCTGACACAAACTGCTGGTCCTTCTACTTCTTCGTGTGATGACCAATTACTAGTAGCAACATGGTCATTTCTTCTCACTTCCATTTGTTTCTCTGACACCACCTGGCACCAGGAGCCCCCACATTGCTAAGAGAGGCGGAAGCCTGGACAGCCCCCAGGAACTGGGGGCTCCTCATCACTCTCGGGTGGGCAGAAGCTCTGGCTCCACGTGGCCTCCACTGGTCCCATGGGCAGTCACGTCACACTGAGTGGTGGTCGCCACCCTGAGCATCTGCTGGACCAACGCCGGGCTGCTGGGGTCGAGGCTCCCTTTGTCTGGGACCTTCCTGGTCCTGCATTCCCTTGTTGATCCAGGGAAACCGCCCTCCGCCTGGCCAGTGGCCCTCCCACAGGCACGGGCTACTCAGCTCACACTTGTGCCACCAGTGCGTGGGGCTGCTCCTGTCACGGTGCTCGTTTCACAGGCAAACTCTGAGCAAATCCAAAGAAAAAAGGCTGAGTAGCGGCTACAGGAGTCCCCTTGTTCTTCCCAAAGAAACCGTGTGGCTGCACAGGCCCCTGAGGGAGAAAGCCTGGGGCCGTGACTGGAAATGAACTTCTAAACGTGATTTCCTGTGCAACAGCCTACGTGTCGGTGCCCATGTTTCAGTCGGGCAAGGCCTTCCACACTTGTGAGCCCCCAAGCTCATCCCCCTGCTGGTCTCTCTGCCCACCTCCCTGCGGAGTGGACGCTGTGGACCTGCGCCAGCTGCAAGAAAGCTCCGGGTCCTGGCACCGGCTGCATACTGGGAGCTCAGGCCTCAGGCAGAGGGACGGGGTGGGGTTCAGTGTATGTAGCCCGCCCCCCGCACGTTGTTCCACACTCTCCCCACAGACCCTCGGCAGAGCCCTCGGGAGCTGGCAGGTGCAGGCCTCACAGAAATACGCCCTGAAGATGCTGGTGCGGAGCGCATGGGTGCCAAGCAGCTGCTGCCATGGTAGCCGGGCTCCTCCACGGACACAGAAACCCACAGGGCATTATGCCACCCACCAAGGGGTGAGAGGACATCATCTTCATGCACAGGCTGGCCCTGTTCCCACTGTGAAGCCACTCCGCCTGCCACGCGTGGGACAAACATCCAAGGTCAAGGGCTGCAGGGTCACTCCAGTGGCACCAGGCCTCTGCAGAAGCTGGAGGTTGAAAGTTTCGGCCCCAGGAGGGCAGGTCTGGCCCAGGCTGTTGCCCACTTCTGACCCATGTTTGTATTTCACCTCCCAGAGGAGGCCAGCGACAGTCACCAGCCGAGGGTGTCCCAAGGGCATGCCAGGGCTGCCAGCACCAGGACATGGGGGAGGGTGCCACCCCGGGCTGCGGCGTGGCAGGGCCTGCGCCCTCCCGTGTTTGGAGACGATGGCAGAGCTGATAGCCACCACTCACGTGCCTTCGACCTCCTCCCGAGGAGACTATAAGAGCCAGGGGAAGGGCGCAGCTCTCCACCCGGCCGGGAGCAGGAGGGACCTCCGGACAGGGACATGGCGGCCCTGCAGGAGAAGAAGACCTGCAGCCAGCGGATGGAGGAGTTCCGGCACTACTGCTGGAACCCCGACACGGGGCAGATGCTGGGCCGCACCCCAGCTCGCTGGGGTAGGTGTGGGCACTGGCGGGCAGAGCAGGGGCAGAGAGCAGTGCAGGCCCTGCCAGGACG
This sequence comes from Dasyprocta punctata, assembly GCA_004363535.1. Classification (NCBI taxonomy): domain Eukaryota; kingdom Metazoa; phylum Chordata; class Mammalia; order Rodentia; family Dasyproctidae; genus Dasyprocta; species Dasyprocta punctata. The sequence goes on along the minus strand of RJWM01003867.1, from coordinate 89,744 downwards.
TTGCATGGGACAGAGTTCAGGTAGCCCGGGCCCCAGCTGACCCTGGAGGCAGGAGCACCCATGTTGCCCTGACTTTCCACAATGTGTTTGAGAATGCATTTTAAAAACCATGGTTCTCAAGCTAAGTCTTTAAAGAATTTTAGAGGCCATGACGGTGGCACTCTAGTTGGGTAACGTGAGGCACACAGCTGTTAATCGAGGCACAGTCTCTGGGACACCCCGCCATGCGAGCCGCACTTGGGGCGCCCCCTGCTGTGCAGGCCGTGTCTCAGCACCTGCCCTCTCCGTGCTGCTGCAAAGGGCTGCGGGCCACCAGGTCCCTCCCGCCTAGCTGCTGGCAGCTGCCCAGGTCTTTGGGGGCAGAAATGTTCTCACTGACAACAGGCAGCCCCACTGATTGAGTCCTTCACAAACGACTGCTCAGTGACCCCAGAATGAGTGAACCCCCTTCACGGCCCTCTTGGGTCCTGGCGGCCTGGCTGCCCAGCCAGAAGCACCTCGTGGGCCCCCTGGCCCCTGCAGTGCTGCCCCGTCTGGGGAGAGGAGACACTGGTGGTCCACTGCAGAGCGTTCTGGCTGGTCGGGTTCCCTGGTCCCTAGCACCCCATGGAGTGCTGACCCAGGCCCAACCTCCCTGACTGCCCCCCGGGGGGATGAGGGCGAGCCCTGTGGATTTGCAGGGGTGCTGTGGCTTGACGCATCCCACTTTGGACGACCCATTCCCCATCTCGGCCACAAAGGTCAGTGATGTTTATGGCGTGGGAGCCCTTGGTCTGGACCTGAGGGGACACAGCACACCCTGCCTCTCTGATGACTAAACAGCGTGGCGAGCCCTAGAGCAGAAAGCAAACATGGCCAACAGAACACCAGACCAGGCGCTCAGGTGACAGGCTAGGAGGAGAGCAGACAGGGCCTAGGCAGAAGTTGGGGTGCAAGCTGGGTATGGTGGCACACGCTTGTAATCCCAGCACTCAGGAGGCTGAGGTAGGAGGATCACTACAAGTTCGAGGCCAGCCTGGGCAACAAAGTGAGTTCAAGGCCAGCCTGAACTGCATAGTGAGACCAAATCCCAAAAAGATTAAAAAAAGGAGGAGGAGGAGGAGAAGGAGGAGGAGAAGAGAGAGGGAGAGGGAGAGGGAGGAGAAGGAGAAGGAGAAGGAGAGGAAGAGGAAGAGGAAGAGGAAGAGGAAGGGGAGGAAACAGTAGCAGCAGCCCCTGGGTGCAGCTGTCATGGTACCCTCGGAGCTGTCAGGTGGGTAGGCCTAGCTGCCAAGGCTCCCCAAAACCACCCTGCTGGCCTCCAGGCCCCTCAAAACTTTCTAGAAAGGTCCCAGACTTAAGGCGTGGATGCAGCCTTGGGGTCTAGGGCTGGGTCTCTGGGCCGAGGAAACCAGCCCAATGAGACAACAAAAGCAAAGGGATGGACTATTATTCATGGGGAACGGTGCCCAGAGACCAAGAGCGCCCCCACTCCTCTCATAGTCTGTGTCCCAACCCCGGCTGGCAGCCTCTCACAGTCAGACGGAAGCCGTGTGGCCCACGGTGGTGGTGAGGCTGCCAGGCCCAGGCCGAGGCCGTCTCTCCCTACCCTGCTGCCCTCCACGCGCCTGCAGTCGGCAGGGGCAGCTTCGACCCTTCTGAACCTCGGTTTCCCCATCTGTAAAGCTGGGTGAGGAATCAAGTGGCTTGTGGCAGTGCACACTGAGTCCCAGCCCTGCTGGCAGCCAAGTGAGCATCAGCTCATCAGCGCCGGGGCAGGGTGAGCACCGCCGCAGCCACGGACGCGCGGACTCACCCACCAGCGTGGCCCACCGTACAGACGCCCTGAAGGCTCCTGCAGAGCACAGACGCCGCGGCGTGAGGCCATTGCGAGCCGAGGCACACTGCCCTCGGTCTCCCCCATGGGGAAGGAGGACGGGCACACAGGCCTGCTGCCCAGCTGCCCCGAGATCCCAGCTGAAGAACGGCACCACCGGGAACACAGCAGCCTGGGGTCGTCACCTCCAGCCTGCGACCCCTCCTGCTGCCCTGCCCACAGGACCCTGGACAGTGACTCACTGAAGGGGTCCCCAGTCACGGGCCACACGGCAAGGCACCGTCCTGGAGGCGTGTCTTGCATACCACCCTCAGCACCCCCGAAACATCTGCTTTGATCAAGAAGTTTGGAAATGGGAGGCCAGGCTCCCTCAGCTGGCTGCGTCCGGTCCAGGGCTGCATGGCCGGAGGGGCTCTGAGGCGGAACGGACAGGTCAGAGCAGCACATGCCTGTAGTGTGGCCACCGCCCTTCCTGTGTCAGCTTCTGGGCCTGGGGCTGTGTGGGGCCGTCCGTGCCGTGAGCCCTCACAGCCTACTTCGCCACAGGACTCAGAGGAGCACAAGAGCCAGGCACCGTGTGAGGGGGTCGCCATGGCAGTAACTCCTCTCTGCCTCAGTTTCCCTTCATGTCATGAGGGACAGTCACTCTTGCCGCGGGGTGCAGAGGACAGGCTGTGGGCTCTGGCTGGGATGACAAAGACCTGCACAGCCAAGTGCCTCCGCGTGAACAGTGAAGCGTTGTGTGGGGACGGGCAGCGCCCACGGGCGGCTCCCCCACGCGGGTTCCTGCCTGCACGGGAGGTCTGTCACAGGGTGGTCAAAAGCATTCCAGGCCCTTCTTGCCTCCAACAAGGAATTGGATGAGACAAGCCAAAAGTTTATTTGAAAAGTATAGGATAAACAGATAAGGGAGAAAGCAGCTCTGCAGGGCAAACTTGGGCCGAACAAAGAGAAGAAGAGGATAGAAGTAAAAATAGAAGTACCCGCCACATCTAAGAAACGTGGTGCGGGCTGCCACGCAAACTCGAGAAGTTCTCCATCGGGGTCCTGGCCTTGCCCCAACATCTGGGGAGGGACAGTCCTGCTCATTCCCCAGCCAGCTGTGCCACGCCCCACCTCCTACCTCAGGTCTGCTACAGGGTGGGGAGACGACATGGGGAGGGGACAGAACAGGCACCGGGAACGCGCCCGATGCTGGCTCTGAGGGTCCCACGATGAGACTGCATGGGCGGCGCGCCAGCGGGGTTTGTGGGGATCAGGGCTCTGGTGAGTGGAGGTAGAGGGTTATTAGTGGAGGTCCGTGGGGAGCAGGGGGCATGCACCGATTGGGGGGTGCAGGGGAGGAGGGGTCCATGTGAGTCGAGGTTTGTGCCATGGGCTCTGCCCCGACCCCTACGTGCGGCTTGGTCTCTCCTGGCAGTGTGGATCAGCCTGTACTACGTGGCCTTCTATGTGGTGATGACCGGACTCTTCGCACTGTGCATCTATGTGCTGATGCAGACCATCGACCCGTACACGCCTGACTACCAGGACCAGCTGAAGTCGCCAGGTAGGCACCAGGAGGTCTGAATCCCAGCGATGCTCCAGGCTGGGCACACGAACCCAGCCACAGGCCCAGGCAGGGAGGCCCCAAGACCTCGTGCGATGAGGAAGACGCCCTGGCTCTTGGTCTGACTCTGGGAGTGGTTTGATTATTACAGGAGAAGGCTTTTGTTGTAGAGACAAGTTGCCTTGAACCCATTCATTCATGTGTAGCCATGCACACAGGACACTTCGAGCAGGCAGAAGATGTCCCTCAACAGGAGAGAGGGCTGCAACGGGACAGCCACTGGTCACCCTAAGCTGCCACAGATGAGGAAAGACGGGGTCCTGCTGCCCTGTGGCCAGGAAACGAGAGTCAAAGCCTTTTCCCCAGTTATTGCTTGTATGTTTTTGGCTTTTTGCAGTGCTGGGGATTGAACCCAGGCCTGTCGCTCTGTGCTACATTCTCAGCCCTTTTAAAAAGTTTTTTTGAGACAAACTTTTGCTAAGTCACCACTATGCTGCCCAGGCTGGGCTCAAGGTTCCAGTTCTGCCTTGACCCTGCAGCATGCCGAGTGCCCAGGTATGCGCTACCAGGCCCACAGCCTTTGCCCTTTTTCCATTACCCCCTGACAGTTTTCTGCTGTAAACCGGGTACAGCTGTTACTTTCACAACACCCATTAAAACAACAAGGCACCCCCTTGTGTACTTACAAAGCCGCCACCTCCAGGGAACAGGGGCGTCTTCAGTGTTTGTGGGCGGAGCGAGCTGGTGGGGAAGGCAAGGGGCTGGCGGGTGCTGCCACTGCAAGAGCCCAAGGAGCTCGCACCAGGAGCAGGAAGGGCTGCACAGCAGTGACCACGTCTGCTTCGACTTTCTTCTCTCCTGCACGTGGGTTTTTAGTTATTTTTATAACATGCCATCCTACTGCTTTTATTTGTAACCAAAGTCAGGGAAGATTTTTTAATGTGCACCCAGATAGTTTCACTTAGACACCTGGCTGAAGACTCAGGCGACACTGGACACTGTGCTCGAGGCTCCGCCAGGCTCAGGACCTGTCCCTGTAGAGCACATGCCTCTCAGGGACAGGACAGGCCCTTGCACCAACTATGCTGGGTCCTGGCTGGCGAGCAGGGGTCCTGAGGCCACGTCGGCCGCGTTTCCTTGACCAGAACCAATCCGGCCTGTGTCCTCCTCTCGGGGTGCACAAGGATCAGGCCCCGCCTCGGTCGGACCTCCAGGGGTTCTGCTTGAGACTCAGGCACGAGGCTGGGAGGTGTGTACGAGGCTGCAGAAAGTCAGATGGCGCTGTATCCCCAGGGGTGACCCTGCGGCCAGATGTGTATGGGGACAGAGGCCTGGACATCTCCTACAATGTCTCAGACAACAGCTCCTGGGCGGGCCTGGTGCACGCGCTCCACACCTTCCTGGCAGGTAGGCCAAGCCAGCCGCAGCTCCGGGCTTGGGGCTCCAGGAAAGCGTATCGGGGCCGGGTGGACAGTGCTGTGTGTCCCTGCAGGCTACACCCCGGCATCCCAGAGGGGCAGCATCAACTGCTCCTCGGAGAAGTACTTCTTCCAGGAGATCTTCGGGGCCCCAAACCACACCAAGTTCTCCTGCAAGTTCACGGCAGACATGCTGCAAAACTGCTCGGGTCTGGCAGACCCCAGCTTTGGCTTTGAGGACGGAAAGCCATGCTTCATCATCAAAATGAACAGGGTGAGTGTAGGGGTCTCCCTGGAACCTGCCGTTTCTTTGCACCCTGGCTCAGCATGCACCTGCCCTGCAGACATGAGTGCCCACCGGCCCCCACGGCCAGGTCGCTGTGCAGACTGCAGAGTGGGCACTGTGGGGCTGGCAGTGCCCGGGAGCCTCCCACAGCAGGTTATCTGCCTGAGTCGGAGGCCTGATGGCCAACTTCCAGGCCCCAAGTCAGCACCATGGGGTCACTAGGGCTTTGGTGGTGCCTGGCACTGTGCCTGGCAGTGTGCGGAATCACATGTGCATGAGCAGAAAAGGCACGGTGCTATCTACCTGGTGGGCACAGGGCAGAGGTCCCAGGGCAGAAGCTGCCCAGGTAGAGGGCCCAGGGCCCCTACTTGAGACTGAAGGGCAGTGGGACTCCAGAGGCCACAGTGCTCACAACCACTTCCCCAGAGGAAGCCACACACTTACGTGCTGTCACCACCCTGGGCTGCCCAGGGTCCTGCTAGGGCCTTGGCCGAAGGCTGTGGCCAGGGCTCTGTCAGGGCCTCGGCAGCTCAGAGCTCAGGACGGGACACCAGTGCCTTTCCTTCCAGATCGTCAAGTTCCTTCCCAGCAACAGCACGGCACCCCGTGTGGACTGTGCCTTCCTGGTGAGTAGACTTGGGGAGCAACTTCCACACGCTGGCTGGGCTCCTGGGGTCACCCAGGCCTCTGGACTGCCAGGGGCACGTGGGAATGAACTGACCAGCTCTTGGGAACACACCGACTGTCAGTCAGTCAGGCACACAGGGACGGGTGTTGCCCGGAGGCTGGCAGGGGCAGACCTGCAGCAAGGGAATGTGCTCTGTCTCGGGACTACGTCAGAGGGGACGCTACCAATCCAGAATGCTTGGCAGCAGCGTGGGAAGGCCACCTGCTGGCACCAGTGCTGTCCTTTTCATGGGCTCATTCACAAACACCCCAGATTGCCACCGCGGCAGGTGTTTGCCTTGGCTGTGAGTGGCCATTCTTCCTGCATAAATGCCGGGGTTTTCAAAAAAGAACTACCTTTCGAGTACGACGTTTAAAAGCTAAGCTTGTTTCACTCATGCTGAACCCCAAGCCCTGGTCCCCACGTGGGTCTGTGGACACACTGGTCCCCTCAGAACCTCGCTTCTCTCTGGGTTGCGGTGTCTGGTTCTCTCTTTCTCTGGTTGTTGTGGCCACACGTGCAGGCTGACCCAACACCCAACAGAGGCCAAAGCATCTTTGATGAGCTCGAGCTGCCCCCAGAAAGCCTCACTGACTGAGAACGGTGGGCAGCTGAGCGCGCGGCTCATCTCGCGGCAGACTGGGAAGGCTCAGCCTGCCGCGCTTCCCCCACGGGGCTCCCAGAGGGACTGGTGGTGTGAAGGCCCTGGCTGCGCGCGCTGACAGCTCCCGCCCGGCTTGGCTCTCGGCACTGGTTCTGAAGCTGACTACAGGGCAAGCTGGGCGTGGCGACACACACCCCGATCCCAGCACTCTGAAGCTGGGGCAGAAGGCCTGCACATTTGAGCCAGCCTGGGCAACTGAGGCCGTGCCTCAAACAAAACGTAAAAGAAGGGCTTGCAGATGCAGCTGAGTAGCAGACTCAGTAGGCAGAACCGCAGCCGAGGCCGACATGCAGGCAGCATGCACGTGGGCCCTGCACACGGCTCACCACATGCACACGCTCCTACACACCTGCCCGCACACAGGCCGTCCCCAGCCTCAGCTGTGGCTTCTCATGTTCAGGATGAGCCCCGCCAGGACCCCAGGACACTGCAGGTGGAGTACTACCCGCCCAACGGCACCTTCAGTCTACACTACTTCCCCTACTATGGGAAGAAAGCGCAGGTAAGACGCCTGCGCGCTCTGCGCCGGCCACGGCTGCCCACGGCCTCTTGCGGAGAACGCAGGCAAGCAGCAGCCCTTAGCACAGGACGCGAGGTGGGCACCAGCCAGTCCCCACTGCTTCACCGCTGAGCTTCCCGGAGCCTGGCTTCCATGACGCCCCAGACTCACTCGGCTCACGCAGCCCTAACTCCCTTCCCTCAAAGGGCTCCACAAACCCTCTCCCACCTGCATGCCTGCCCGCACCACCCCAGACCCGTGCTTTAGGCTGGGGCAGAGGCGGCCACCACGACCCCTCCGGGGCTCTGCCCAAGGCCCACGGAAAGGACTGAGCCCGCAGGTGGCTTTGCTGTTCTGGCCCCAGGGTTCTCGTGTCTCCCGCAGCCCCACTACAGCAACCCTCTGGTGGCAGCGAAGCTTCTCAACATCCCTTGGAACATGGATGTAGTCATCGTGTGCAAGATCCTGGCCGACCACGTCACCTTCGACAACCCCCACGACCCCTACGAAGGGAAGGTGGAGTTCAAGCTCAGGATTCAGAAGTAAAGGCCGGGCCCCGGCTGCAGCAAGTATAGGCCTGTCCCTCCTGCCGTGGCCCCTTCTGCTGTGACCCCGCCTGCCACCTCACACACGTGGCAGTGTCAAGAAGCACTCAGCTCCAGCTCTCGCCACAGCACTAGTCATTCCCTATCAAATCCGCATTCTGCTTTTTCTTTTTATTTTGCAACAGGGTCTCACTAAATTGTCTGGACTGGCCTTGAACTTGCCATCCTCCTGCCTCAGCCTCCTGAGTAGCTATGATTTACAGGTGTGCACCACTGCACTGGGTCTTTTGCTGTGCCTTGGGAGGAACCTCAGCCAGGGTAAGGTGTGGAGCTCCTGGGGCTGCCCGAAGGCAGCGTCTGCCCGCTGAACCAGGCCCAGAACCACGCAGTCTTCCACACAGGCCCTCCCTCCTCACTGTAACTTGTTTTCTCCGGACTTTAACATGAACAGTTTTCTGTTCACAGCACATAAACGGGGCGCACGGCAATGCACCCTCGGAACTCTGTCTTCTGAAGACCTATTTCCTATTACACATTAACGTCAGGTTTTCTCCATGTAAAACAGTCATGTCTTTCCCAAGCTGGGAGAACAACTAAAAATCAAACTCTTCCTTCTTTGAAAGCCTCCTTGGTGGTCTCAGTTGCAGTGCAGGGACATGGCGAGGCTGAGAAACACTCAAGGTCACGGGAGCAGGGCAGGCGGGGGAGCCAGGTCGCCACCCACAGACAGGACTTGAACCCAGTTCATCACAGCAGGGTCAGGTCCCATCCCCTGGGGGGAGTCCCTCCTCCCACACTGGCACACCAGCCCCACCTACCCCCACACTGTCCCTGCAACAGCAGAGCAGAGGGAGGCGGGAGACGGACAGGTGCACGCTCAGTGCAGGAAACGAGCGGCTGCGAGGAAACAAGCAGGTCCACTCCACGGGACAAACAGGCCTCAGGCCTCGCACTGAGCCACACCCAGGCTCCTTCCAGACAGGGACCCCACCTCCCACCGCGCCGCGCAGTGGGCCTGCGGCTCAAATAAAACTCTCAGGCTCATTGTCTGCCAGCGTCTTTTGGTCCTCAGATTCAGTAGTTCCCATCATCGGCCTCCAGGTTCGCCAGCTCCCCTCGCCTTGCTCCAGGAAGTTTCTGGCTTCGTTTGCTGTACTCTATGGCCCCAGTTCTTTTCTGGCTTCCATTAGGTCCTCAGTCTCTGTTCATCGCGTTTGCCAGTCCTCGCCATGCTCTCTGCACATCTCTCCTCTGAGCAGCTTTGGGGCGTGGTCTTAGGTCCCTGTCTGGGACGCCCACCACCACACCCTTTTGGTGTCTGCTGCCTCAGTCTTCCTTGAAACAGGCCGCTCCTGCCTGTCCCGCTGTGGGCCTAGTAACGTTCTGCGAAGGCAAGGCACAGGGACGGGCAGCAGGGTCTCCATCTCTCCTGGGGTCTACTGGGCTTTTTCACTGCTGCTTTGGGGAGCACTGGGCCATCCCTCGCTGGGCCCAGCCTGAAGTGAACTGCAGGTCTCCGGACCCTGCCCTGGGCATGCACAACTGCTCTCCAAACTTCTCTAAACACAGAGTAGTTTTCATGGCCTCATTGGCAGTGTCTGCTCCCAAAAGAGGACAGAAGAAAGTGAGGGGAGGGAAAGGGCCAACACCCAAAATTCCCAGAAGCCACCGCAGCCCAGGGGAGGTCCTGCTGCAAACGGGAGGAGCGACGGCTGCAGCCAGAGCAAGGCCCGGGACTCGGGACACACAGGCCTTTTGTCCACCCTGCAGCCACTAGGGGAGCTGTGTGTGGCCTGCAGGTGCCGGGCAGGAACAGCAGACTCCACGGAGCTGGACCTTTGCCTTCCACACTCTCCCTGGACGGCGTGGTCTTTGGGGTCTCGAGCTCCAGGACTGTCGCCTGCCACAGATTATGCCCACGACACTACTGGGCAGGGCGACACCAGTGCTTCCCATGCTGCCCCTCCCACAATCTTCTCTCCTTCTTCTTTCCTGAAAGACAAACCCACAAAATCTTCCCCAACTTTTAGGATCAAGGAGAGTCAAAGAAAATACCTGCAACAAAGGTACCCAGAGGGAAGGGCACCCACAGTCCCACTCACCTGGCTGCCCTCCTTCAGCCCTGTGTCCTCCGGGCAACATCGTGGAGCAAAGGGGCGCGGGTCTGGGCCCCGCTCCAGACAGAGGAGGGGTGCAGCCTGCGACCCCATGTTTGCGCTGCACCTGTTTCTGCACCATAGTGTAAAACTAGACTAGGAGGTGAGAATAATTTCGAGACAATAATCCTGAGTTAAAGAAAGACAGAGCTTGTTTAAAATGCCCATGCGCGTTTTATTAATAAAAACTAACAGTGCCAAGTTAAAGTCAAACAATTAAAGTCTCTTTTATATTCCATAAAATATTACAGAAAAGTTTATTTGTGTTTCAATAAAAAGACTATTGTTTCAGAACAGGCAGCTAACAGCAACTGTGCAGTTAACGGTTTTTTGTGAATAAATTTTAAAAGAGACTACTGCCTGTCCTTAAATTCCTTTCTTTTTATAAAAAAAGAACTATTAAAAATGATTGACAAATTTTGAGTTAAAAAACTGTTAAAACATTCTCTATGTTTAATTTCAACTTTATAATAGATTACATGAAGATGCTTAGGAAACAAATACAACATTTGTTTCAGTACATGTCTTTAAATGATAGACTTATAAGTATGTAAACAACTATATAATAAAAAGTTTCCAAACGCGGCCTGTAAGAAATCAGGCAAATTTTATCATAAGCAACAACCCTTCCACACACTCCACAGCTGCTCCAGGGCGGCAGTAAACTTCTCCCAAACAAAAACAAAGCGAGTCTCGATTAGTTGGTACAACAGAAAAAGTGTGCAGGTATGATGGGTTTGCAACATTAACATAATTTAAGGAAAAGCAAAATCATAATAAAATTTACGGTGCTCAATATTTTAAAAGTAGAGTTTTGCTATCTGCTTGGTTCTTTGGCCCCTGCGTGATTTTAACGGCGGGAAGACTCGTCCTGGAGTCCTGCTGTCCGCCAGCAGGGGGCGCCACTCAGCACGCGGCAAATGGGGCGCCGGGCCTGGGCCCCGCAGGACAGGACAGCGTTTCCTTACTGTCACTGGCATGGGTGAAGTACAATGTGTTCAGAAGCCCAGCAAGCACTGCTGAGGGACAGAAACGAACTACCAACTAAAGGAAAAGTAGAAAACAAAAGGTAAATAGAGGCTCTGCATCAGCACACTGGCACCACACACGCACGCGCACACAGGCGCACACACACACACACACGCACGCACACACACGCGCACGCACACGTCTCCAAACTGTGCGGAACAGTCCTTGCTTATCGGAGGTGTGCGGCTAAACCCACAGCTCACCGGCCTTCTTGGGAAAGGCCGAAAAGAAAGAAAAACCCATGTTAAAAAAAAGTTTCTCTTCTAAACAATTATTCCTGAAGCTGAACGGAGGGAGGGGGCGGCGTCCAGTGTCAGTCGTCCTCGTCGTTCTCGTTGAAGTCGTCATCGTCCTCATCGTCCTCCCCGACGTAGGACACGGGCGTCTCCACCCGAGAGCCGCTGTACTGAGACCCGTTGGAGCTGGTGGCCAGTGTCCCCTCCGCTCCGTTGCTCAGGTCGCTGTGGAGACAGGGCCGGCGGGGCGGTGAGTGCCGCGTGACCGGGCCGCCCAGCGTGAGGACAGGCCAGCGCCACCCCACAAGGACGGGGCTTTAAGCAAAGCGATGGAAACAGATTTTAAGGACCAGCACCACAGGGCTCATCCCGTCCCGAGCCTCGCTCCTTGCACCCCACTTTGTGAATGCCACGCCGGCATGGGACGCCACAGCACACGTGGGAAAGAGTGTGTCTTCCTCCTGCACATCCTCGGGCCCGTGGCTGGCCAGGGACGGGGGCCTGGCTCTGATGGGTGACTTGAGGCCAGGTGGGCGGTGGGCGCTTGCTTGGCATGCATAAGGCCCTGGGCTCAGTCTCCAGAAACAGCCAGCACCCTAAAGCCTGAGCTTTAGGGAAGTGCTGCTTCCCTGCCGCCCCTCGCTGCGCCCGCCCCTGACCCCAGCCCTCCCCACCTCTCACCGCACCCTCGCTCTGCCCGCAGCCCCACCTGACCCCTCAGCGCTTTCCGACGAGCCACTTGCACTGGAAATGCAGCCTGAAAGACCAGGTCCGAGGGGAGGCTCCAGCTCCCTGGTGACCGTGAGCACCCGAAGGTGCTTTCGTACAACGCTGCACCCTGAACCTCTATCTGCACCGAAAAATTTTTTTTTTTCCAATACCAGGGATTGAACTCACAGCCTCGTTTCTGCCGGGCAGGCGCTTAAGCCACTGAGCCAAACTCCCACCCCTATTTTTTTTAAGGCAGGGTCGCACTATGTAGCTCAGGCTGGCCTTGCTCACGTTGTAGCCCAAGCTGGCCTCAAACTCACAACGCTCCTCCTGCCTCAGCCCCCCGAGTGCTGGGATTAAAGGCATGCACCACCACACCCTGCTGAAAATGGTTTTCTTAGGAAATAGCCAGAGTTTTATTTCCAGAGTAAAAACTGACAAGCCAACTAAAACTTTAGCCAGTGGAGAGGGAGAGCAGAAGGTGGAATTCCTAAAATCAGTCCAACTACATTGTGATCACACCCTGTGCTAACTCTGCAGGCCAACACCCAGGATACAAGGCCAAGGACCCAGAGAGCTCGCCACAGAATGCCGGGACGTCCAGGCTGGCGGTCACCTCTGCCTCAGCCTGCCACCACGGCCTGGCTCGAGCCCAACAGCTGTAGTGTCCTGCACCTCGGGGACAAGCCTTGATCCACAGACCCAGTGACTAATTTCCCCTTTCTAAGACACATCATCAGCCGCAGGGGAAAGCTGTGGACGTCGGCAAGTGCAACCTGGGAAGCAACAAAGTGCTGTTGTTTGACAGTGGGTCCTGCATCTTAAAGCACTAAATGCTAGGGACATCATGGTGCCCTGTGGACCACCAGGCCAAAGCACACTCATCTAAATAAGAAAGGTCCTTGCAGGGCACATGCAAAATACACATAATAAACTGTGCAGTGAAAAAAAGCAGAAAACAAAATTTTATGTACATGATGACCTCAAATGTTTTAAGAAAATGAAAGACAAAAGACCACTTGTCCCTCAGCTCCAGGGTCTCGGTGGGTTTTATCCCCTTCCTTGTGTTACTTTTAAAAAACATAAAAACAGGACTCAATTTTAATTTTTAGGGAAGAAGCCAACTGCGAAAAGAAGGCTCTTTCCATAGGGGAGGAGAGGGTGCCAGTCCCAGCCTGTGCCCCCCGCGGGGTGACGTCCGCCCGACCTCAGCCCTGTGCTCAAGTCACCTGGCAGACAGCCTCGTGCCGTTGGACGCAGAGCCTGCCGCTGTGAGGAACATGCTGCCGACGGAGCCCTGAGCCATTTCTGAAAGGGAAAGAAAAGGACTGTGCATAGCAACGCTGGGGGACCCGGCCAGACAAGGCCTGCACAGGGTGCATGCCACAGCCAGGTCCCCTGCAGGGGACACACACTCTCAGCGCGGTGCAGGGCAGGCGAGGTACCACACGGCCTGTCAGGGTGGCAGCCACCACAGAGCAGGAAGCAGCGCCTCGGGTTAAGAGATGCACACTTGCACAAGACCGGCTGATCTCCATGGGGTCCAGCAGGAAGGGAGGGGGCTCGGGGCGGGCCAGGACCCCGAGTCCCTAATGCAGTGCACAGGCCAACGTCCATGGGCCAGGAGCCCTTCAGGATCAAAGAGAACTCGCTGACCCTCTGGGGAATAAACCCAGACCCAAGCTGGGGACGTGGAGGACGGGCACCTTCTCCACGTGCCTCCACAGAGCTGCCCTCACACTGGGGCCAGGACCCCAGCCCCCGGCACAGCCAGTGAACGCCCCACACGAAGTCAGCCGGCACCCACCATGTCAATGTGTGGCCCAGCAGCGCGGCTCCCCCAACACCCTGCCAAGCAGGCAGCCAGGTCCCAGGGCCGTCGACCTCCTTGGGGTCACCACACCAGTTACACTGCTCGGAGAACCCTGCTTCTCCGCACCCTGGCTCTAACCCCGAAGACGAACTCTGACTTTTCTTCACACCTTCACCTCACAAACCACACGGGCCACTCGAGGGCTCCAGCTCCCCCGTTCAGTGGGTGGTGACACCACAAGGCCTGCGCTCAGCCAATCTCAGGACACGCGCTCGGCCTTTGGGGCACAGCTGACCTGTCACATATGGCTCCAGAGCTTTGGGCACCAGGCTCCGTGCCACCTTGAGGTCCTCGGCGGAGCAGCTGCCAGACTCCAGGCCGCAGGCCATGCCCATCCGCTTCAGCACCTCAATGTCGTCATGGATCTCGAATGTGTTGTCGAAGTTGAACAGGTACTCGAATCTGCAGGATGAAGGGCGTGGTCACCAGGCCAGGCCCAGGCGGAGTCCCTCTCCAGCTGTGCCCACCTAGAGCCAGAGGCTCACAGACCACGAACGGGTACCAGGGAATGACACGCAGCGCCACATCTGGGCAGGCGTGTGCCAGGAAACCTCACGCCCCCAAGTGTCAGCAGGTCCGGCTGTGGCCTGTGACCACAGACAGGGGACAGCCACGCTGCCACCATGCCGCACCACACCAGCAAGGCGCCCTGAGAGTGCTCCCCGCGCGCCCGCCATGACACACTTGTCGTTGGAGATGCTGCAGTCGATGACAGTCTTCCTGCTGGTGTTGACGATGATGAAGGGCAGGTGGATAACGGAGTTGGGCGGGGGTGGCCGGCGGGCCTGCTGCTCCGCCTGCCGGTTTCTCTGCACCAAGTTCTTGAAGGCGATTTGCTGGAAAGAGGGCACAGCCAACTGCGTGGCAGTCGCCACCAACGCCCAAGCCTCTGCCCCAGGAGCAGCCACCCCTCCCCAGGCTCGCCGAGAGCGGCAGGAGGGGACACAAGGGCCTATGGGCAACTGAGGGCGTCTGCCCCATTTCACACGGGGCTGGGACTCAGCAGGGAGCCCTGATACTGGGAGCCCAACCCTCCCCGTGGCCACACCACGGGGGACCTGGCCCTGCGCCCCCAAGGGCGAGCGAGGGTGACGACACCTCTCCGGATGGGACGATGCAGGGACTGCCCAGGGGAGGGCCCAGCACCACACATGGAGCCCCGGCAGGCAGGTTGGATGCGTGGGAAGAACAGACAACGAGCGTGGGACGTGCAGTGTCAGGGTGGTGGCCCCAGTTCCTCCTCCCTCTGCCTGGGGATCAGGCGGGAACCCTGGCTTCCCAAGTTCTGCTCAGTGCCACCCCACAGCAAGCCTGGCATACAGTTCATTCACACTGCTGCCTGTGCCAACAGGGCAGCCCCGGCTCTCCGTGAGGACCCTAGCTCCTGTGGCCATGTGGCGTGGACACATCAGCCGCGATGCCTGCCCATCCCCCAACCAGCAGCTGTTAAGGCTCAAGGCCACCAGCCCGTAGCACACATCAGCAGCACCTGAGTGCAGGTCCCAGGGACACCGCCACGCAGACCAGACACTCACACCTGCTCACACACACTCACATAAGCCTGCTCGTGTGTGCACGCATGCTCATACCTGCTCACTCGCACACACCTGCCTGTGTTTGTACACACAGACCTGCTCATAGCCACATCTGTTCACTCACACTTGCTCGTGCTTGCACAATGCTCACACTCACACTCGCAAACCTGCACAAGCTCACACCCACACACCAGCTCACTCACACATCTGCTCACTGCGCACTCTCCAGCACTGAGGCCACGCCCACAGTGCCCTCCCAGCGCCCACCTGCAGGATGAGCTCCTGAAGCTGGGCCTGCTTCTGCTTGATCCTCTCCAGCCGCCGCTGCCTCTCCACCTGCAACACAGGCAGAGAGGCCGTCGCCGCGGTCGGCACAGTGCGCTGCAAGCCCAGCGTACCCATGCCTCGCCAGGATCCAGCCATCACCGCTCGCCAAGCATGGACACAGTGTACACTAGGGACACCAGGGTCCTGCTATTCCAGAAGTGCCCCGCTCCCCTGCCCCTGTCCTGGATGTGGCCATGGTGTTTTTTAAATCCCATAAAGCAAGGTTGGGAATCAAGCTCCATTCAAGCTCAGAGCTCAGTCAGCTCAGAGCAGAAGCACCCGGGGTCCGGCACGGCGTCACAGGGTGACCACCGAGGCCCTCCCGGGATCATGACGGCATGACACTCGTGATGTGTGGAAAAGGGAGGTCAGGGTGCACCTCGAGGTTCTGGCACTCCTGAGCCGAGTTGGTGGGCAGGCCAATCCACTTGATCTCCTTCTTCTCCTTGGAGATGATGTTCATGGCCATCAGCACGTTTAAGGCATCGTAGACTCGCCGCCGTATGTTCTTCTGGTCGTAAGCCTGGGAGACAGAACAGTGACCTTCCGAGTGACCCAGGCCTGCTGGGGCCCTCGAGGAACACCGCTCCCAGCCGTGCTGTGGCCACCTGCCTGCCCCCCGCCCCGACCCTCTGCACCCACCCTGCACTTACGGACTCGTTGGGCAGGATGTGGTTGTCAGCCGCGCTGAACTCGGCAACCAGCTCGTCGGCCACCTCGTTGTAGGAGGTGGTGCCCTTGCGCTGCACCTTCTCGCACACCTTCATGGAGAAGTGCCGCAGGCCCTTGCCGTGCTTCTCGCCCTTCCTGTTCCGCTTCCTGCAGACAAAGACAGACCAATAGGCAGCGTCAGTCCTGCCCCAGGACCCATAGGCCCTGCAGCCCCCCAGCCCTGCCCAGAGCCTCAGGACGGCCCCGCCTAGGCACACGAGGACACAGCAAGGGGCGTCACGGATTGGAGCAGGACACCTGCATGGCGGAGGGAGCACCGCCCTCCTGGAGCTGATGACCAGTCTCAGGCTGCCACAATCGTAGCACAGTTTAGGAATTTTCAGGGCTCGTCTTGGCAGGTCACTGTGCCATGAGGCACACGCTCGGCTGACGGTCAGTCCTGGACCCACAGGTGCACAGCACTACCGCGCACAGGACGGGGGGAAACCCAGCGTGTACCGGGTACGTCGCCACACAGAGGACACCGCACCTGAGGGCTGCGCTCAGGGAACAGGCAGTTTGTCATAGACCCTGTCTCACAGTTGTTTGAGTTTTTGAGGAAAGACCCGGCTGACTCTCAGGAGAACCACTTCCAGGTCAGACGCCAACAGCACTACAGCAGCACAGCCGTAGTCGTGGGCCCATCCATGGGGCACAGCCCAGTACCCACACAGACAGCGGCAGTTTCACGGTGCTGTGACGTGCACGGGGAGGCGACTTCCTCCTCTCCATGGCCTGGAACTCCTGACCCTCCAGGCGGCGTGTGCAGCCCACCTCTGTTCGCTGTTGTTTTGTGGCAGCTGGGCAGGAGGAGGGGCAGGAGCCCAGGTGCCCTGCCACGTGGCCCTTTGGAGGGTGGCCTTCCAGGTAGATGCAGGGGCTGCGGGGGGCACTCACCCAGCAGACCACGGCGAGGACTCAGAGGGCTGGCTCTGGGACACGAAGTGTGTGCTCGGGGTGTGTGGGCTCCCGACCACGATCGTGCTGGATGCTGCCGGCCGCTGGGGTGTGCCGATCACCTGCAGCAGGGGACAGTGCAGGCCACCAGTGACCTTCCGCACCTGGACCTGCTGTGCCACAGCCACGGCAGTGACAAGGCCCCATGGTGGCTGCTCCTGCCCTGTGGCTCTGAGGCAGCACTGGTCCCATTTGCTCAGTGTAAATGCTGCAGTCATCCCAGTGAGGCAGGGACAAGGATGTGCCCACCAAAGATGGCAGCGCTTACACTGTGCAGGGACTTGGTGGCAGTCGAACTTAACAATGGGGCACTTAGACATGTTCCTAGTGTTCCTCTTGGGCTCTTTTACTTCTTTTTAATACGACAGATAAGCCAGCCTGGGCTACACAGTGAGTTCGAGGCCAGCCAGGACTACACAGTAAGCTCCTGGGTCACAGTGAGGCGTCCGCTCCTCCAGCAGAGGGGACACAGACGCACCCTGCACCGCCAGTTATGGTCTCAACACTGTCTCGAAGGCCTTGCTGCTGGGCTGTCCTCCTGAGAAACACTACTCCTTGGTAGACGCCCAGTGTTTCAGCTGTCACACACCGTGGGGTCTGGAGCTGTTCCAGTTCAGAGGACTGAAGCCACATGCCCGGGTGCTAGGCCACAGAGGCTCTGGGTCATGAGCTGGACTTGCTCTGTGGCCACCCTCTGGAACTGGCCACAAAGTCAAATTAACAAAATTGGCAAAAGTGAAAACAAGAGGAGCGAGACATCTCTCAAGGTCAGAAACGGCCCAGGAGGCTTCTGCCCTGTCCGGTGGACGTGAGGTTCATCAGGAGCCGGGGTCCCCGCGGGGACACACGCCTCGTGAGGCCTGGAGCGGTACGGTCGCAGGGGAAGACTCAGGCTGGAGCCTCTGGCTCACAGTGGCACACGGACCAGACGGGCAAGCACCACCACAGTGTCCCCGCGACTCGAGGTCAACTCCCCCAGAGCCTACAGCGGATCATGAGGAACAAAGCCCCACGCTCTCCTGCCCTCAAACATGGGAGGCCCCATGCAGCCAGGTCCTCAGCCTGCAGTGTGCAGCCGGGATGGGCATGCCAGGGAAACATCTTCTCACTCCCGCTGCTGCCCAAGCAGCCCCCATGGGCACCACGTGGGAGGGATGGGTGGCCAGGACGCTGTCTGTGCTGCCCAAGGCAGCCTCGTATCCACGAACCGTGCTATCAGACGACACTATGTGCACCCCAGAGGGCACCCAGGACAGCACGGATGCCCCTGCTGGCCGAGTATGTGCTCCATTTTGGTGGCCTAAGAACAGGATGTGGAGCAGTCAGGGGACACTTCCCCCCACTCCAGCACACCCTCCTCCACTCTGCACGGGCACCCCAGCACAAGGGCCACACCACCCCCAAGAACCCCTCAGGGCTGGCAGGAGGCAGGACCCCACTGTCACAGATTTGATTCACACCAAGACAGGGCCCTGGAAGGCAGGGCGGGGCTCAGAAGCTATCCCCAGGCGGAGACGACCTGGTCTCCTCCTCATGACGGGAGGCGCAGGGGAGGTGTCGGGGTCACAGAAGCCCCTCTCTCCTACCCTCGCTGCCATGACTGGTTCTAGCTCAAAAGGGAGACTGCAGCTTCAGACTCCATCCTGCGCCCCTTTGCAGAAACCCCTCCTCCCACGCAGCTGGCTGCACTGGCACCCGAGGGACCTGGGTCACAGAGGGTGGCCACTGAGCGCATCCCAGCCTGGAGGAGACGCTAGGGCGTCTCTTCCTGAGTCTGCACCTCAACCCCACGTACCCTAAAAACTGCAATCCAGATTGTCCCAGTGGATGCTATGATTCCACTGACATGAAATCTGAAAAACAGGCAAAGGCCAGGTACCCAGCAGGAAGGTCACGGGTGGCAAAGAAGTCCAGGACAGGGAGCACCCGCCCAGCTCTCCTCCGGTGAAGGGCTGCCTCACACGGGTACCCCGCCTGTGCCCTCTCCTCCCAGGCCTGCCTGGGACAGTGCAGGACACAGAGCCCGCCCAGCAGTCGCCTCCAACAGGGCAAAGCCACATGGCCCACATCGCAATGGCCAGGCTGCCTTTCTAAAGCTCTGATCATAAAAAGGTTTCCAGTCACCTGCGACACGTAAGCTTACTTCGCGTGGTGCCACCTCAGAGCTCAAGACAGCAACCACGAGTTCCATCCACAAGGCTCTGCCTGGACCAGGGATCTGGCCTCCGCATGAGAAAGACCCCTGCCTCAGCCACCTGCTCTGGGCACCCCACCGCCACGCCAAGCAAGGGGGCCCACTGCTGTGATGAAGAAGCTGAATTCTGTCACATGAACCACAGTACCTATCCCATCAAGCTGGAGAAATGACAAAGAAGAACAAAACCGCGCTTCTCAGCTTTCTCAAATGGTATTGAAAAGCAGAAAATCCAATGGAAAAGGTGTGAGGGGCCAAACATGCAGGCATGGTCGCTTCCTCTGAAGAAAAAGGATACACAAGAAAGTCGCCCAGAAGATAGCAACACGGAGAACCCACTCAGGATTGCTTCTGGGAACGGGAAACCCATGGGAGGCTGTGGAGACCTGGGGACACCTCAGGACAGTGCCACACCTCTCACTGAGGTGCTGGACACTCCTCAGAGGGCACAGGACTGAGTAGGGATACAGGCTGGGAGCTGGGCAGGTGGGAGCACTGTGCGGCCAGGGCCAAGAGGCACAGATGTCACCGAGGTCCAGGACATGGCAGGCTGCCTGGAGCGAAGCCTGCAAACCAGGCTGCCAGGAAGTCACCTGCCAAGGATGCCAGGAACACCCACTACACAGGGCACCTTCCACCCAGAGTCACAGAGTGGACAAGAGTTCTGAACCCAGTGAGTCTACTGCGGGACATCAGCAACCCAGGCCGGCATCCACAGGATGTCAGCAATCCCGGCCGGCACCCACCGAGGGACGTCAGCCACCCTGGCCAGTGTCTATGCTGCGGGAACTGGCCTGCAGGTGCACACACACCGCGCTCCCAGGCCACCCTCCACCTTACCACTTGCTGCGTGATGTTGACATTGGACTGTCCGAAGGTTTTGGGTAGAAGCTGCTTCCCGAGCGTGTTCACCGTGGATGGGTGGACGGCCACCAGGGACACCACACCTGCAATTCAAGGGCACAGGTCTGGGCCACACTGCTCTGCCAATGAGCCAAACACTATGGCTTTAGGAGGGCGATACTTCCAGAACTTTTGCTCCGGTGGAGACAGCCAGGAGTTCAGCTCTCGGCTCTCAGCCCATCCCTCGGGCAACTCCCGCCCTGCACCGCATGGATGAGGCTGTGTCCAGCGTTCCCAGCCGCTCCAGCCAGACAGCAATAGCCCTGCTATCTTTGACTCAGGCAACAGGGCATTTCCCCTTAATCTGGCAATATGAGTTAACGTGTAACACACGATCCTGATAAAGATGCCAACGATCTTTTTTGAGGCGGCATCTCAGTTACAAGATGAGTTAGTCAGGACATGGCCCAGGAGCAGACTCACTGGGAACAAACAGCTCTCTTTAAACAGCAAAATACTCTGAGAAGTCTTTTTCAAAGGAGCTACACGATACCACGAATACATGTGCCAGTTCCTCAAGGTGAGTGTGATTACCTATCACAAACATACACCAAGAGCCAAGAAAAGAAACTAAACATTTTTCAAGTACAGCTTTATGAATGGTCTGCTTGCTGCAATCCTTTAGCAAAACAAAAGATTCTAACTATTCATATTCCATTCACATCTATAACTGAAGATACCAAGTTATAGTCATAGTTTAATGCCTTCTTAAACTAAGTATTTTTAAATTTTTACAGCCTAATATTCTAGTTTTTAAAGCAAATTCTGAGAATGTTTAAGGCAGCCAGCACGCCCTTACAGAACACGTGGGGTGGCAAGCAGGTTGCAGGGAAGCAGGTCTGTCTCCGTTCTGTTCCTCTGAGCCACGTGGGATTCTGTGCTGTTTTTACCATCCGAGCTGTGTAATTAACCTGAAATCTGGGCCTGCAATGCCTCCTGCTTTGCTCGGGGTTGCTTTCGCTACTCTCGATCCCTTCTGGTTCCATATGAAATTCAGGATTATTTTCCCTAGTTCTGTGATTAATGCTGTTGGTATTTTGACTGGCATTGCATTAAATCTGCTTACCAGTTTGGAAGTGTGGTCATTCTGACAATATTGGTTCTGCCTATCCAGAAACAGGGGACATCTTTCCATTTTTCTGATGTCCTCTTTGAGCTCCTTTTTCAGAGGACTGTAATTTTCATGGAAGAGGTCTATCACTCCCTGGGTAAAGTAAATTCCTATTTCATTTTTATTGATGCTATTGTGAATGATATCATTTTCCTAATTTCTTTCAGTGAATTCATTATTGGTTTTTTTTTTTTTTTTTTGCTTATTTGTTTTTTGTCTTTTTGAGATGGAGTTTCACTATGCAGTGCAAATTGGATCGTTAATTATGAGTCTTTTGGTGGAACTTCTTTGGTTATTCCATGTAGAGGATCATGTCATCTGCAAATAATGATAATTCTTTCTTTCCTATACATACTCCTTTCATTTTTGTCTCTTGCCTGATGTGACTAATGTTTTGAGGATTGTTATGTTGAACAGAAGTGGTGAAGCAGATATCCTTGTCTTATTTCTGATTTTAGAAAGTTCTCAGTTTTTCCTCATTCTGAAGTTTGTCGTGGTGAAGCAGATATCCTTGTCTTATTTCTGATTTTAGAAAGTTCTCAGTTTTTCCTCATTCTGAAGTTTGTCGTGGTGAAGCAGATATCCTTGTCTTATTTCTGATTTTGGAAAGTTCTCAGTTTTTCCTCATTCTGAAGTTTGTCACAAATGGCCTTTATCAGATTGAGATAAGGCCCCTCTATTTTCTTCAGGGTTTGTATCATGAATGGATGTTGGATTTTGTCACAGGCTTTTTCTGCACCTACTGATCATGTGACTTTCATCCTTGCTTCTGTTTATGTGATGTATTACTGCACACTTACTGATTTACATGTGTTGAACCATCCCTGCATTCCTGGGATAAAGCCTACTTGGACACAATGTGTGATTTTTCTGATGATTCAGTGCATCCTGTTTGCCAGGATCTTTTTGAGAGTTCTGCAGTTATGTTCATTAAAAGACTGGCTGGTAGTTCTTTTCTTCTGGCTAGGTCCTTTTCTGGTTTTGGG
This sequence comes from Dasyprocta punctata, assembly GCA_004363535.1. Taxonomy (NCBI): domain Eukaryota; kingdom Metazoa; phylum Chordata; class Mammalia; order Rodentia; family Dasyproctidae; genus Dasyprocta; species Dasyprocta punctata. Next base: position 67,571 of record RJWM01003867.1, on the reverse strand, counting down.
ATAATGGTAATGCTAGCTTCTGGAAAAGGCTTTGAGAGTACTCCTTCCTTTTCAATTTCATTAAAAGATCTGAGGAGTATTGGCGTTAGATATTGCCTGAATTTCTTGTAGAACTCAGTGGTAAGTCCACCGGGTCCTGGGCTTTTCTTAGGTGCTAAGTTTTCTTAAGTTACTGCTTGAATTTCATTACCTATCATTGGATTACTCAAGATTTTTATATCTTCTTGGTTCTGTTTTGATAATTCATGTATCTAGAAATCTATCCATTTCTTCTGGATTCTCCAATTTATTGGAATACAGGTTTTCAAATTAGTGATACTGTCTTAGTTACTTTTCACTCGTTGCCAAGACAGAATACCTGACACCAAACATTAGGGAAGGAAAGGTTTATTTCTTACAGTTCTCGGGAGTTTCTGTCCATACTTAGTTGGCTCCAAGGCAGCATGGTGTGGCAGGGCTGCCATTCATGGTGGCCACCAAACAGCAAGGCGCGCTGGTGAGCAAGAGACAGAGGGCAGAAGCGAGAAAGAGGAAGTCCCACCTCCTTTACACTGTATCTCAGCTCCACCCCTGGGCGGATGCAGCACTCACATCACCAATCCCAGTGCTAGACAACAAACCAATCACAAACGCCAGACTCAGCCCCATCAAAAGTATATGAGGACTTGGGAGGACATAGTATCACCCAATACAGATATCTACTGTGCTTTCACCTTTTTAATTTTTTTTTTTTTTTTTTTTTTGCGGCACCGGGGATTGAACTCACAACCTCGCGCCGGCCAGGGCAGGCGCTTAAGGAACTGAACCAAACTCCCAGCCCTGATTTTTTGAGGCAGGGTCGCACTATGTAGCTCAGGCCGGCCTTAATGCTTGCGCTGTAGCCCAAACCGGCCTCGAACTCCCAACGCTCCGCCTACCTCACCTTTTTAATTTTTAATTGCATTGATTCGAATTTTTTTTGTAAGACTGGCTAAGGGTTTGTCTGTTTTGTTTATTCTTTCAAAGAGCCAATGCTTTGACTCATTGTGAGTGCGTACGCTTTGGTTTCATTTTCATGAATTTCTGCTCTGATCTTTATAATTTCCTCCCTTATACTAGTTTTAGATTTGGATTATTCTTATTTTTCTAGGACCTTAAGGTGCATCGTTGGGTTATTTATTTAGGCTCACTCTGTTCATCTCATGTGGGCATTCATGCTATAAACTTCCCTCTGAGGACTTAAACTCTGCCTCATAGGTTGTGGTATGTTGTACTGGCATTTTCATTTGACTCCAGGAGCTAATTTCTTCTTTGACTTCCTCTGCGACCCACTGATTATTCAAGAGTATATTATTTAATTTCCACCTGTTTGCATTAAGTTTGTGGTTTCTTTTGCCATTGATTTCTATTTTCATTACAGTATGACTTGATAATATGTACGAGACAATTTGAATTCTTTTGCATTTACTTAAGTATGCTTTATGGACTGGTATTTGGTTTATTTTCATGCGTTGCTAAGAATGTGTACTCCATTGTTATTGGGTGGAATGCTCTAGATCTCTATTAACATGTTCCCACCAGTTTGAACCACCAATGGTTCAAGCCAGCAGGAAAGTAACACATTCAAGTCAGAGCCAGCCAGCAGCAAGACATAGAAATTACAGCCTCACCATGAACATGCTAAATCCATTTATTTATAAAGGTTTGGTTCAGCCAGGCATGGGCACACATGCCTGCAATCCCAGCACTAGGGAGGCTGAGGCAGGAGAATTGCTGTGAGTTCGAGACTAGCCAGGACTACAAAGTGAGTTCAAGGTCAGCCCGAACTGCACAGTGAAACCCTATCTCAAAACATAAACAAACAAACAAACAGTTTTGGTTCAGTCCTGATATTTCATTGTTTTTTTTCGTCTAGTTGATCTATTTGTGACAGTGGGATATTAAGATCCTGCACTATAATCGTGTTGATATTTATCTCATCTTTTAAGTCCAACAGCATTTGTTTTATTTAGTTGAGTATGCCAATGTTCAGAGTGCATATGCTTATAATTGTTATTTCTTCCTCTTGAATTTTTCCTTAACCAATATGTAGTCACCTTCTTTGCCTCCTTTGATCACTTTTGGTTTGAAGTCCTCTTTGGCTGAAGACAGGACAGCTTCTCCTGTGTGTTTTCAGGTCCCCATTGCAGTATTCCAAAATGATGGAATATTATTTTTCATCCTTTGATGTTTAGTCCATGAATTTCTTTTTAGGTTAAATGTGCTTCTTGTATAGAGCATACCATTGGATTTTGTTTTCTGATCCATTCTGCCAATCTCAACCTTTTGATTGAGGAACGGAGACTATTCACATTGAGTCATTATTGAAAAATATTCATTAATTTCTGTCATTGCATTATTTTCCTGTTTTTTTATTTCATTCACCTGTATTCATTCCCTTCTCTGGTGTATTCACTGTATTAGACCTTTTTTGCACTGTTGGCTCCATTATCCCTGTCTAGAATATCCATGAGAATTTTTCAGAGTGCTGGTTTGGTGGTCATGAATTTCTTAACATGCTCTTTGTCATGGAAAGACCTTATTTCTCCATCTATTTTGAAAGAGAGTTTTGCAAGATGTATCAATCTGGGCTGGAAGTTGTTTTCTTCTAGGGTTTAAAACTCTTTAAACTCTCCTGGCCTTTGATGTTTATTTAGAGAAGTCTGCTTAATTCTAGCAGATTTATCTTTTTATCTTTACCTGCTTTACTCTTAACAGCTTTTAAGATTCTATCCTTGTGTTGGACTTCTGGGATTTTGACATGTGTTGTGAAAAAACAATCCAATCATGTCTGTTTGGGATTCTACATGCCTCACTTTTCTGTATGTTAAAAGTTTTCCCTATATTTGTAACATTTTCTGCTATTATTTTTGTAAACTTATTTTTTCATGCCAATTGTGCTGTCTTCTGATTTTTCACAATTCTAATTAACGCTAATCTTTTCTGTATCATTCAGCAGCTGCTGAATCCATTTTTCATGTTCTCTTTTTGTTTCTAAGGTACCTCTGAGTATTCCAGTTCTGATGCTGTTCCCACATTGGTCACTTCCACTCCCCACACTTTCAGCAGAATTTTTTAATCTCCTGAATTTCTGCTCGGTACCTTTTCATTTACTCCAATTCTTTGCCAAAGTGGTCATTCATGTTTTATACCATTTTGTTTAGCTCAGCTAGCCTTTTATTAGTGTTTTCTGCAAACTCAACTAATCATTTTGTTTATTAAGTCTGTTATCTGTTTAGTTACATTTCCTTGAGCTCACCAAGCACCATATTACTGATTTTTATCTCTTTTATCATTTCTAATAATTCAGCTGTGTGGGTTTTGACTTCCTCTCCACTGATGCCCCACGGATCAGCTTTGGGGGACTTGGGAGTTCTAGGAGGCATTTTGTTGCCTTGTTTATTCATGTTCTGCGCATGTGCATGCGTGTACGAGCACATGCATACGCACTTAAGTCTGATGTACTGGCATAGAGAGAAAATCAATTAATAGCAACTATGCTACCCTAGCAACAGCAATAAAATCAACAATAATAGTGTCAAAGACAAACTGGATATTGACATAACATAAGCATGAATAATGGCTGGGTCTAGTGGTGCACATCTGTTATCTTAGCACTCACAAGGCTGAGGCAGGAGGAGCACCAGGAGTTTGAGGCCAGCCTGGGCTACAAAGTGAGTTTAAGCCCAGCCTGAACTGCAGAGTGAAACCTTGTCTAAAACACACACACACACACACACACACACACACACACACACATAATGTGCTACTCTTAACCACAGAAAAAAGGCCTACAGTTACAGTATAAACACAAAGACAAACCAATACTGATATGCAGTAAATCAACAACTACACTCCCAACAATAGAAAAGAATTAACAGTAACAGCAAGAGTTAACTAAATAGCTACAGACTGATAGCACTTTATGGTTATATTAGTAAAGATGGAGTGGGGAACAGGAAAATAAAAGAAATAAAATTTGAAAAATCAAGAAAAGAAATGTGAGGAGAGATAAGTGAGATAAAGGATCTTATTATGGAGTAAAAGAAAATTAATAGAATTAGACAAAAGCAACAGAAGAGAACAAATAAGAAAAAAGAGGAAAAAATAGTAAAATAAAGAAAAAGAAAAAATTTAAAAAAGAAATAAAACCCCAAGCCTCAAAAAACTGATACGAGGAGGAGAAGGAAGAGGAAGAAGGGGAAGAGGAGGGGGAGGGAGAGGGGACGGGGCGCGGAAAGAGAAGCAGGAGGAAAAGAAATGAGCCCAAAAAAACTGCTATGTTTTTCAATGAGTCTCTTCTTTCCTGGGTCTGCAGTCTTGGAATCCAGCAGATAAGGAACATAGACAGTAAATTACTGCTACGACCTATTTTGTTTCCACACTCAAATATCTGGGTGTAAATGTTGGACCCTAAGTCACATTTTTCTCTACCTAGCTCTGCAGCCTACCGGTTTATGAGGTGCCCCTGCTCCACAGGTCTCTCTGTCCATACCCGCTGGCTGTGGCAATCCTCCAAGCTGAGGTGTGTGCTTGCTCACACTTGTAGACTGAGAAAGCAATCAGACCACTGATCTCTGTTCCTCATGTAGCCAGCAGGCTGAGGGTTCAAGTTGCTGCTGGACTTAATGGCAGTATTTTCAGATCCAGCCACTTCTAAAAGCCACATGCACCAGGTCTGCTTTCTCACCAGAGAGCAGGACCTCTGTGTCCCTCCCAACCAAACTTCAACTTCTCAGGGAGTCTATGTCCAGCCCACTCCCAGTCTGCAGCCATCTGCAGCCATCTGCCATGGCCAGCTCCCAGGCAGTCCTGTGGCAGGGTGACATCGGAAAGCCTGAAGTACGACTATGCAGAAACTGCTCTGTGTCTCAGTCCCAAACAATTAACCCTCTCCCAAGATGGCTCCAGGCGAAACCTCGCAGTCATGGCAAGTGCTGCATGGGACTTCCTCCTGACTCCAGCCTGCCTTGGGGAAGCAGTCACTTCCAGAGGAAGGTACCCCACACTCTGTCTGCAGCTTGTAACAGCCAAGGGCATCTGCTGGAGTCAGCATTGCTGGGCCAGTCTGCTGCCTCTCCCTGGAGCTGGTGACCCTACTGGTGAGCAGTTTTGCTCTCCATCTGTGTATTTGATGCTTCTTTAGATTCCATTTAGAAATGAGATCATAATGTGCTTCTCTTTCTGTGCCCAGATGATTTCACTCCACACTTATGCCCCAGGCCAGCGAGGTGGCTACTCACCTGGGTAAAATGCTGCCCCTCCACAGCCTGGGAGGGGGCTAGGCAAAGCTCAGGAAGTCCAATACCATGCAGGCCCATGAGGCAGGATGTGGAGCACCTAGAGCCACCACACGGCTGTTGGGAGGTAGACAGTCCAGGACCAGCAGTTCCCTACCCGAAGTCCGGTCACACATGGCATACATCGGCATTCACGCCAACCTGTCACCAAGTGACGATCCAGCCAGGACGCCACCCCACATGCAACTCACTGTCCATCTATTGCACAGGGCTCTTCTTGGGCTCTCAGGTAGGGTCAGTGTGGTGCACGTTCTGCAAGAGGAGGAGCTCTGAGTCTTAGTGGGATGCGGTTTCCTGCATCCACTGACAAGGCCACAATGACAGCCACTTGGGAGGGACTCGAAGGAAAGGACACTACTGCATAGCACTGCTGCATCCAGCCGGCTGAGGGCTTTGAAAGCAAACCCAAGGTTTCCTGAAGGAAGACCTCGGCCTCAAGACTCCAGTGTCTACTCCTGCCCTGCAGACTCCAGACATGCCAGCCCTACAACCAAATTTCCTGTCCTGTCCACATATCCCCCAAGGCTGTCCTGGAGGATGCTGACACACAGGGGTACACGGAGATCATCTTCTGAGGAGCAGCAGGAGGAGATGATGCAATGCTGGAGGCTGTGACATGGAGCAGAGCTGGGAGGAAGAGGACCTGGTGGGGACAACAGCCCAGGTTCACTGGCATGACAGGACGGGAGTTGTCAGTCATGCTCCAGACTCTGCTCTTGAATCCCGACAGACACAGGACACATCTGGCTAAGGGAGGTCATGAGCCCGTCAGAGGAACAGCTGTATTGTTCCTGCCTCGTCTTCCTTGCCTGTGTCCTCTCCGGTCTCTCCCTGCCACAGCAGGGCTGACTCCAGAGCCTCCAAGTTTACACACACCGGTAACACCTGGGCTGTGGCGCAGGAGTAGGGGCCAGTTCACTGAGCACTGCCACACAGGGTGCTGCATGTGGGTGACATGCACAGGACATTCTGGGGCGGCGAGTTCTGTGGTGAACCTTGCCCAGCATGAGTGTGGCTGGATTCCGTCCCCAGCACCACAAACGAGAACATAAGAGATGTTTCACTGCTGACGGCCAGGAAGAACCCCTGGGATCCCCACCATGAGGTACCAAGGAATGACTCAGGGCAGCGGGTGGAGCAGTAGGCACACCGCCTCCCTGACCAGCGATGACAGCAGCTGTGATGGACCAGCAGGTGTGTCCCTCGAGCCAAGGAGGTGCTGTCAGAACATGCAGCACCAACACCAGAGGCCCTCACTTGTGATCTGGAGCACATGGCTCCCAGGTCTCATGACGTCCTGAAGGCCATCATGCCCATGGAGGGGGCTTTGGGAAACTCTGGTCCTCCTACCAAGGACAGCACTTGTCAGGAAAGGGAGGACTGCACCCTTAACAGACAGGCAGACAGACAGACAGTCTACCTATTACAGGAATTCTCCACAAGGTTCACTAGAGGCTAACAGCAGTGCTCACCTCCATGGAGAGAGTAGGTATGGCTGAGGAAGACCTCACTATGCACTCTTTCAGATTCAGAACCCCAGGTGTCGGACCTAGACCACAGGGAGTCCTGGCCTGGCTGGTACCTGGCTGTGATGGGGAGTAGCATCAAGGGCCAGGCAGACACCAGGCAGTCTGAGCCAGCACTCGGAGACCAGTGGCCAAGAGCAGAAAGAGCCAACTCCAGCTTACATGGGGCAGGGCCCCTGGGGCCGACCAGGGCCAGAGACAGAAACAGCAGAAGCAGCAAGGGGACCAGGCCCAGAGCCAGCACACCCACAGGGGTCCACACACATGGGTGGCCTGACCCTGCCGCCCGGATCCCACGCAAGGCTGGGCTCGGGATGGATCTGAACTGTGCCCCGATTCCTGACCCTCCAGCCTGGCCCCATATCACAGACGGACTTAGCATGAATCTGAACTGTGTGGTGTGTCCTGACCCTCCCGCCCAGCCTAGCTCGTGGCTGGACTTGGCATGGATCTGAGCACAGGTGAACTATCAGGAATGGAGAAGCCAGAGCCTGCACATGAAGATAAGAACACTTATCCCCCTGTACAAAGGGACAGAAACTAAACATAAACCCCAGGAGAGAGACATCATACCCAAGGAAATGAAGTACACTTCCTTGAAATTATTTCTGCTTTATCACCGGGGTAGGAAGTATCCTGTCTGAGTTTTTGAAAACTTTTACATCTGCAAGAGACACAGAGCCCTGTTCTTCTCAGGCAGGCTGAGAACACTGCCAATGTTGAAAGGACCAAGAGCCCCTCATACCAGTGGTTCTGTGCACACACCTGCCCCAGGACACATGGGGAGGCCCTGCCACAGGGGACAGGCACACGCACCCTCGGTGATGAGGCCCGGACCTGAGCCCTGAGGTCCTCTCCCGTTTTGTCCCTCATGGAGTACAGAGTGGAAAGAGGACAGAGACAGACTAGGGGTGTCTAGACCTGGCTCTAGGAGGCTGAGGCAAGGACATGGCTGGGATCGCTCCCTGGCTTCTGGGATGCATGCATCCAGACACTAGAGACAAAGACAGGTGCAGCAGGAGGCCAGCAGGCACAGCCACACGCAAGGCCCAGCACCACAGCGGGCAGGGTCACCCTGTATGGCCACACTGTTAACAGAAAAATAGGTGAGCGCAAATATGACAAGGAGTAGGTTAAGTTGGGAACAGAACACTCCAGCACTCTCAGGCCTGGGCTCCTGGTCCACCTATGGTGCCAAGGACCTAGCATGATTCTAGGGACAGCAGAGCAGCCACAGGGGGTCCTGCACAACACAGCAGGCCACTGCATCCAGGGCACATCGAGGATATGACAGGTGAAGCATGACAGGTCTCCAGCATACCACCCTGACAAGAAAACCCGAAAACAGCAAGCTGTGGGATCCTGGGCTCCAGAGACGGACCTTCCCATCCCTGGCCACTGAAGCCAGTCCCCAGAACTGCCGAGACGTACAAACACGGCCCAGAAGACACCCATTCCACCTGGGACAGGGGTGGCCACCAGGGTCTCTCTGCGGCACAGCACTGGGACAGCCCAGCCCCAGAGAGCGACACAGGTGGCCATACTCCCTTCTCCATGTTGTTCTACATCTGCCGAGCTTCTGCACACAGAACGTGTAGCTTAGCAACAGAGGTGTGGGGTACAGGTGCGGGGTGGCCCGCTGCCCTTGCCCGTGGGGGCTGCACCAGTGGACCACAACACTCAACTGCAATTATCAGCAGACACATTTCCAGAGTGGCATCCTTACCTTTCCCAGGACTCAGGTTCTGGTCTATGAAGACCTTGAGTTCTCCGTTGGCTTCAATTAGACCGGCCTGCAGAGAACAACAAGGACGGTCAATACGGAGCCCACAGAGTCACGGCCACAGCTGCTAACACACTGGCAGCCACAGGGCACCCTAAATAACACCCTAGGCAGACAGACAGCAGCCGCCACATCAGGAGAGCCCATGATGCAGGGTGCTCTGTCGGCCCACAACCTGCGACCTGCGGAATCACACAGTACAGAAACCTGAGGCAGAGGGGATGCTCCCGGCAAATGCCAAGCGCAAGGCAGCCACACTGCCACGCGGGCAGAACACGTGAGGAAGGACCCCGTCCTGCAGAGCCCTGCGGAAACCTGGCATTCTCCTCCTACCCCAGCAACAGCCACGCCTGAATGTCCTGTGGCCACTCCACCCAGAGCGCTTTGGGCCCACGTGGGAATGTACTCAGCACACAAGCTGTGCCAGCAAGGGAGTGACAGCACTCACTGACCCGTGTGACACAGATGGGGCCAAGGATCACGCTGGAGAGGGCGTGACTGAAAGCCCACAGGCCTTGCTCTGAACCTGCTTGCTAGGGACAGGAGGAGATGGGGGCCACCCTGCTCTTAAAGACATCGGGACCATGCAAGAGGGACTCGACATGCCAACGGGCTCAATCACCCTTCCCGAGTCAAAAACAGCAGGTAAAGCCAGGAGGTTCAAGCCAGGTGGGAGGCCAGATGGGTGCCTCAGGACCCTGGCATGGGTGAGGTCGAGAATCAGTAAGAGCAGGTGAGCAAAGTTAAGTGGTTAAAGCCAGGAGTCAGGATAACATCCAGGTGGCAAGAACAAGAGGTTAAGGGCAGATGGGAGAGGCAGATGGCAAAGCCAGGTGCCCCAGACCCATTGTGGGCCTGGATGCTGAGGCCAAGAGGTGGAGGAAAATGAAGACGAGAAAAGAAAAGAACAAAGGAGGCAAGACCTCAGGGGATGCAGGTGGGCGAGGTCCTCTGGTTAGGGCTGAGGGGAGTCTGGAGGTTTACAGCAAAGCAGGTAAGGCCGGTTCCCTGAGATAAGAGGTTCCTAACAGCAGGTGAGCACCATCCGGCGGGGAAGGCCAGGAGAGCAGGTCAGGAGGCTCAGGCCAGGTAAGACCAGGTACACAAGACCGGGTCAGTAACAGCAGGGGTGAGGGCTCAGCTGTTAAGACCACAGAGAAGGGAAGGCCAGATGATGAGGCCAGGGGAGAAGTTAAAGCCAGAGAGAGAAACCAGGGTAAGGCCAGGAAGGTGTGGTCATGCTGGCCAGGGCAAGGCACACAGGGCCAGCAAAGGAAGATCCACGAAGTCACACTGGGCTTTAGGGCATGGGGGCAAGGCCCCAGGACAGGCCCAAGGGAGCACTCCAGGCTGGGTAAGACCCGAACACAGGGTCAGGAGACGATGCCCAGAGGTACGGCAACATGGTCAGGTCAGGCAGGTGGCTGAGGGGCCCAGCGGTTTAGGCAGAGGCATCATGCCTGAAACTGCAGTCCAGAGCATGGCAAAGCCAGGTGGGCCAGGCCAGGTAGGAAAGGCCAGTGAATCAGGCCTGACAGAACTGGCGACCAAGGGCAGGACAAGGCAGGAGCTGGATGGCTGGGTGTTCAAAGCCAGGACCCAAGAGGTTAAGGGCAGAGAAAGAGTGATGCAGGCAGGCTGGTAAACCAAAGTAGGAGGTTAGCGCCAACGGCAGGCTCAGGAGGCTGAGTCAGTCAGATCCCATGCACACAGCCTGGAGCTTCAGACCAGGCCTGGAGCCACAGTTTGGTAACAACACGCAGGGCTCCCAGGGAAGCAGAGAAACCAAGAAACAAGAAAAGAGGACAACACAAAGCCAGAGGACCGTGAACTCTCAACCCATCTTATCACACGTGGTCTCAGCTGTGCCCACAAGTAAGCCCCAGATGCAGTCCTGCTTATGATCCTCATACGTTTGTGTCCTCTGCACTTAAGAAGGCGACGCTGAAGAGCCGACCTGGTCTCAGCGCCGCAGCTGCAGCCTGCTGATGCGGGGTCCAGGGGCCCCGGCTGGAGCCCCGCTGTGCACCTGCACCCTGGGAGCCCCCTTCCTGCACTTTCTCCAGGGAGAACCAGCCAGATTAGCCTGGGCAGCTTCCCAGCAGAGGCCCGGGGGCCTAGCGATACAGGGCTCCACCACGAGCCAGTCACCCCACACCTGTGACAAAATCATCTCCAGACATTGCAAAACTTCCCTCCATTGAGAACCACTCCCTTCGAGGCATGATTTAAACTGCACCACCCCTCAAACAGATCTGTTCCCCAGGGCTCACCCTCAGCCCCTGGTTCCATGCGGACCCGAGACCGCAGGGCAGGAGCCAGCCGAGCAGGGCAGGCGGCTGCTGCACCCACCTACTGCCTGCCTGTGACTGCACACTTCACAGTGGGTTTTACGGGCACAGAGAGCAACTCTTTTGTAATACAAGGTGTCCAAATCACAAAGGAAATGCAAGCTCTCCTTTCCAGAAAGGAAATTAGAAAACAAAACCACCCAGAGTTCTCTGGTTCAAAGGTCGTATGCAGAACAGCAATATAAAAATCTTAGCCAAGCCAGCACTGTGGCAGCAGGCAACCTTTCAGGGCTGTGACCTTGACAGGCTGACCTCTGTCCCACCCGACCAACATCCTGTTCCATGTTGGAGCATCTGTCCCTCAAACCTTTACGCTGAGTGTGACCCCCAGGGGATGGCCGACAGGGTCATGGGAAGACAGGGTGGGGCCGTGGTGACGAGCTCGGCCTCCGCCTGCCACATGAGAGGTGCTGCTCTGAGCTAGGAAGCCCTCAGACCCGCCTTAACCTGGACCGGCGCTGTGAGGCATAGACCGGGCAGGCCTGGCCCTAACACACACACTTGCTGTCCTCGAGCCCCGGGAGGCAGGGACTGAGCCCACTCCTGGCCGGGGCCCTGGAGAAGCTGGGGCCACACAGACACCTGGGCAGCTGTGAGGAAGCAGACCCTGCCCACGACAGGTCGGGGCTCTGGGCCACACCCCAGCCTCTGGGACAGGGACACCGGGTCCTGTCACGCCAACAGCCACACAGGATGGCAAATGCAGACCATCCCTTCAGACCACTCCATTCCAAAGCAGCCTGTTCCACGGCACTGGGAGGCACAGTGGCTTGGGGTCGGGGGGCAAGCTCGGAGGGGATCCAGAGCCCCAGGATAAGCTCAGCCCCACAGAGGGCACCGTGGCATCTGGCACGGCCCCACCTCTTGCAGGAGCAGATCCCAAAGATGGAGATGCAGGGGCAGGGGTCACCTAGCCTCCCTGGAGACAATGCCACCTCCATGGTGTGGGCCACTAATGCTAAAAACCTGCCCCTGGCTGTCGCCCACCATTCAGTGCACGTCTAAGAATAAGCGGGGACGCGAGGCAGCCACCCTGGACAGCACATCCCTCTCCCCACCCCCCGCCCCGTTCACGTTCGCTGGGAACGTCTCACACACAAGGGGACAGGAGCAGTCACGGGATGTAGGGCCAGGGCCCTGGCAGGCGGCGACAGGGTGGGGAGCAGTGGTGCATCGCGGGGTCTCAGCACACACCTGCAGGCCCTCCAGCCTATGACCCCGGTCTCCACTGGTGCTCAGGACCACGTGTTCAAAGCCATACCCTCAGGTCCGACGACAGCCTCTGTGGTTTTCTAGCGTGACGGCATCCTTGCTGGCTCATGTCACAAACCCCAATGAGGCCACCACAACCCTGCCCACACAGGCAGCACAACCAGTCTTCCCCACATCACGGCTCTGGGCTGAGGCCCACAGGAGCTGGACAGGCGTCAAACACAAGCTGCTCAATTCTTCAACACGCTGCAAACCTGTTCCCACCCCGGAGTGAGCACCAGACCCGACTCTTGGGCAGAGCCGAAGCCCCAGGGGCCAATGTGGACCCAGTGGGGGTGCAGCCCTCACATGGCAGCAGGGACAGCGGGACCGTGCTCCTGGGACACGCCGTCCGTGACACAGGACTATGGAGCCACAAGCATCATGTTCTTGTGCATACCATGCCAGGCCCCAGGGCCGGGACCAGGTCACCTCCGTGGTGGCCCCAGGAGATCTTGTCACCACGGTCCTGTGAACACTCAGTTCCAATGACAGCACCACAGCAGAGCACGCGGCCACAGACCAAGCGCAGCACGTTCGGGGAGGACGGTGCTGGAACAGGGACAGGGGCTGCGCCCCACACAGCACGCTGCCTCAGCCTCCCGGCAGCACCCAGGCCTGTTCCAGGCGGCTTCTCTGGGCCGGGCTGGCACCACCTAGCTGGAGATAAAGGAAGGAGGCCAGAAGCACAGACCAGACCCTGGGCGCAGCCTCGTGAGCCCTGCCGGTGCTTCTCACCAGCGGCAGACTCTGGCCCACCCGAGTGGGGCCCTGCGTGGGCTGTGGTCAGACCCCAGTGGGCGGGGCAGATGCCAGGGTCCCACAGAGCGCTTGCGCAGCAGGCCCCATCTGCCAAACGAAACACAATTTACTCAAGGACGGGGCCAGGAAAACATCAGCGAGACCAAGCACAGCATTGGGGGGGCGGCCCGAGAGCTTCACGAGCCTCACCCTGACCCCAAGGCTAGAAACGAGCCTCTCGCTGGTGCAGCTTCCATGGGATTTGGCCACAGCTGCCTGCACCTCAGCCACCACCAGACTGGTTCCGGGCCAGAGGTCAGAAGTACGGGCCAACAGGGACGCGGCCCCGCTGGCTCTCTCAAGTCCCCAGCATGGCTCTCCCAGCAGCCTCTGCACCAGCAGTGGCTTGGTGGAGAAGGTAAGGAAGCCCTTCCCGACACGCTATAATCTCCGCATGGAAAGGGTGCAGAGCCGAAGGCAGCCCACTGTCACAGTCACACCTCAGGGGACGCGTGCACATGGGAACCACGGGCATCTCGGCACAGTTCCGTCAGTATTTGGGCCAAGGTCTTTTCAAGGAGCCAAGGATCTGGGTCTGACGAGACCACCCGGGCCTCTGCCGCCAGGGCCCCACAGCCCACTGTATCCGGCTCCGGAGACCCCTCCCCACCTGGCCTTCCTGGTGGCTTCCAGGAAGCCCTCCCACAGATGCCAGGCAGGCAGAGGGCAGGCCACCGGCACCTCCACCCTGGCTCCTGAGGACCCTGCGGGGTGCCCACCTTGGGTGCCTGTGGGCCCTGTGGCTTCCTGGTCCCAGGAAGTCACAGGTCCCGGTACAGCTTCTCGCCGGCTCCCGGGTGGGAACCTGGAGTCACAGACTTCAGAGACAGGACTTCAGGACACACACCAGAGCCGCCGAGTGTGAAGCCTGGTAGACTGAGCCCGCTGCTCACACACAGGGCCCACAGGCGGTGCCCACGTGGCAGCACCACACCCCAGGGACCCATCTGGCCTCACACAACCACCGTGGACAGCTCTTCTCCTGACAAGCCCCAGCCCCAGGCACCGGGACCCCCACAGCAGGGTCCACAGCCAACGCCCTTCATCACCACACATCCTGTGACCCTCCTCTCCAGGCACCCTGAGCCCAGCAGTAACCCCTCCTTGACCTCCGTGAAGCCCCCGAACCAGAGGGCCTGAGTGCAGCACCAGAAGGTGGCACCCAGACTCTGCCGCCCAAGCTGGCTGCCTCATCTGTGCCCTGGCTTGTAGCCAGACCTCGCACCACTGAATCTGCAGGGAGGGAGAGAACCAGGGGCCCAGCGCTCCTGCCACAGCAAGGAGCCTCTGTCTGAGAGGTCCATGAGGATCTGGGACTGTTGGGGGGTTGGAGGCGCGCAGGCACCAGAGCAATCTCAACCTTGGTGCATGCCTGGAATGTCCCTATGAAGTACTGTGTGTGCTTGAGGCGGTCTCCCATGATGTGGCTCCAGCTGGCTTGAATTCACTAAGCAGCCCAGGCTGGCCTCAGTTCACAGCGATCCTAATGCCTCAACCTCCCGAGTGCTAAGATTACAGGTCAGTCCCACCGTGCCCGGCCAAGAGATCTATGCTGACATTTGCTGCTGCAGCCGCTTTGGACTGCCTCACCTGTGACTGGATACATCTGTCAGGTGCTGCTCTTCAGCAGAGTCACCAAGTGACGTTTTCCTCTACGACAGGCAAATGCGGCATCTGCTGTGTCCTGTTTGGCGTTCTGAGGCAGCCCTGCCCTGCTGAACTCAGTGTTCTGAGCTGCAGGGACTGGGGACCTGACAAGGTGGGGCCCAGAGGAAGCCAGGCAGGTAGGGCCCACCAGACAGGAGGTGGTCAGGCTCCAGCTGCACCCCTTTGCGTGAGGACACTGAGCCAGGAATCGACAGGCCGGCCACACTGCTCACACCTTCCCTAGACCACAGCGACCATGCACTGCACTGTGGCCTCTCTGCTGCCCATGGGAGGTGAAGCTGGCACCTCAAAGTCCCCTGGGACACAGCCAGCGAGACAGTGCCTCCTCCACGAGGGCATCAACGCTACCTGCCAGGGTGGACAATGTAAGGCAATGTGTGTCTCACACTGTGCAGTTTCCAACAGGGTGACAATGGTGAAAAGGACAGTTTCTAAGCAAGCTCTAAAACAATAATCATCTCCAAGAACAACAACTGGACCAGGCCAAAGTCAGGGATGACGTAGCAGCTGAGCCCCAGCCTCAGCAGAGACAAAGTGGCCACTGGGCGCTGGCTGTGGATGGTTCCCCTCTGCCTCCCCTGTGAAGCACGACTGAGGGTCACCAGCAGATGTGGCACAAGGTCTTAGTTTAAATCTGAGGTGCAGAGGCCCTGGGCAGAGCCCGGACTTAGCACATAAGAGGCCCCCTGGTTCCATCTCCAGCACAAACAAAAACCTTGACTTTTCTAAAAGGCAAAAAAAAAACCCAAGAGGCAACAATAAGATCTATACAAACCACTCCAAGGCAGCAACATGTTTAAGCAGAGGAAATAAACCATACACAATAGCAGGGAAGACCTGCGGGCTGCACCTCGCCCTGCACCAGAGACCTTCACCCGGGAGACCCCGAGAACTCCCACGAACCTGGGCCTCCGAGAATCTCAGGGCTCATCAGGAGGAACGAACATACCCCTCCACCGCGTGAAGGGAAGTCACACAGGTAAAAGTCACCTGCATTAAATGTTAAAGTGCAAGGTACAGTCCCAGGTTTATGGGAAGCTCAGAGGATGCAAATTGACAGTAAACAGATAAACAGAAACGAGAATAGGGTATATTCACCAGTTCACCAAAAGATGCAATGCCTGGAAAGGAAAATGTTCATTTTCAATGGTAAAAATGCAAACCAGGGACGCTATTTAAAATTGCACCTTTCAGGGGCCAGGGATGAGGCTCAGTGGTACAGCATCTGCCCAGCACACATGAGCCCTCGTTCCAACCCTAGCACTGCAAAAATACAACAAACTTTCATCCGTCACACTGAGCAAGTTCTGTGGGCTTTGAAATTATTATACTTGAAGAAATAATAGCATTACAGTGATGCACGCACACCCATCTCTACAGCAACACAATTCATAGTAGCTAAATCTAAGGCGCAGTCTGTGTGCCCATAACAGATGAACAGACAAGGAAAACGCGGTGCTACACACCACGGAGCACTACTCGGCCATGCAGAAGGACAGACTCGAGTCATCCGAAAGAAATGGAGAGGGCTGGGAGTTTGGCTCAGTGGCTTAAGCGCCTGTCTGGCAGGCCCAAGGTTATGAGTTTGATCCCCAGTGCTGCAAAAAAAATAAAAAATAAAAAAAAAAAAAAGAAATGGAGGCACCTGGAGACCTTAATGGTAAAGGAAATAAGTCAGATACAGAAGCTTAAATATCTCATGACTTCTGTCATATGAGAAACCCAAAACATAAGTAAAGAGCAAAATAAAAGAGAGATAACAGGAAACAAGGAAATAGATCTTCTGCAAGTAGGAAGGGTAAGCAAGAGATGGAGGGGCAATGGGGGGTGAAAACACTGAAATGTGTTATGGACACAACCACCATTCCATGAAGAATGCAATCATTAGGTACCGCAAACACGGACTGAAAAACTGTTACACTCAAACGCACCCTGAAAAAGGAATGCAACAGCAGGTGCTCCCTACCAAACTGATGGGCAAGAGGACCACCTGGCATGGTCTCTCTGGACAGAACCCGACAGTGCATCTCTGAGACGCGGCGCGCATCCATGCACCTTTGAGATTCATCCTAAGGGTCACTGTGGGTTTGTGCAAATTTCAGAAGACTTAATCCGAAACCAGGGAAATCTGCAGCAATAGGGGCTGCGTAACCACACTGGGCACACACAACAGAAGGGCAGTGCCCCCCACCCGCACTGATCCACCAAGAGCCGGCCCTCCCTCTCCCACCAAGTGCCTGTGCCGACAGGGCACCCAGGACAGGGCTCCAAGGACAACAGCACACCTGCTCCGGCAACCCACTCAACACCACTTCTATCAGGTCTCTGTCACTAAAAGCCTGGGAACACGCACGACCAACCTAGAAGATCATATTCAGCAAATAAATTTCCAGATGGATTTTCCTTATCCATCCATTTCACAGAAACCAGAACCAGATATTCTCTGGTGTTTTATGCAGGACTCAAATGAGCAGACAGTTTGTCAAGAAAGCTTTCAGTCCATACACAAAGGCCTATCCAATGGTCCTGCCAGTCAAGTGGGCATCAGTGCCAACGGTGCAGAACACAGCTGTATACAACTGAGGTCACACTGCAAACACCAGGGGAAAGAGCAGGGCTGTGCGTGGCTCATCACAAGACAAAGCTCAGCACACACAAGGCCCTGGGTTCAACCCCAGCACAGCGAATGCAAGTCAAATAAACACAAATAAGCTGATGTGGTGAAATGACACCCATGTGAACCGCCAAGCTCATACCAAGCGTACTTCTCGCCCTCTTCCAAGCAACACGTTTCAGGGCAACGCTTCAACTGTGCTGAGATTCCTCACCTTTCCCATCATCCCAGTTTCTTCGACTTCATCCCTGTGGATGAAAACCAAACCTGACCCAGGAAGCTCGTGGTGAAGGTAAACATGACATCCACTGCTTGAACTGCCCATTCTGAGGACTGGGTCCCCTCTCCCCCACAGTGGCCTTTCCTGGAGGCCACCCCAGCACTCAGCTCTTCCAACACCGCAGAACGCAGCAGGTGAGTGACTGGGCCCCTCCCTCTCCATGCAGCAGGTGATGTTCCATGCACATTTTTAGATAAGCTCACGAGTCTGCTGTTGGCATTTGATGATGCCCTGTGGCTGTCCCACTCAACAGCTAAGGAGGCCAGACGTACTTCTCCTTGTTCTCCCGCTCCTGACAGTAAAATTTAGGGATTTCCCTTTAAACCAGCAGGATATAAGCTGGCAGCACAAGGCAGCTTCAAGTAAAGGGACACAGGACCCATGCTGGGTGCTAACTCGCCCAGAAGCAGAGTGCAGCAGCCCCCAGCACCCAGATGCTGGAGACCCTAAAGGCCACCATCTGCACAGGACTCCAAACATCTCCCATGCACCTCAGATCTCTCGGTGGCGTGTGACACCTAGTGCCACATAGATGCCCTGTGAATGCTGGTTACACCATGCTGTGCAGAGACAGACAAGGAAAAACCTGCACGTGCTCAGTGCAGACACCATGTCACCAGGCTTTCTGAATTTATTCCATCCGGGGTTGAGTGTGCAGATAAGGAGGCAACTGCATGCAGGGCGGCTGCGTCCTCCTCCCGCTCCACAGCACTCGGCCTTGTGGGGTGGCAGCAGGCCACAGTGCTGAGCTAAAGCATCCCAGTAACACTTTACAAAATGACATTCACCTCCCTGGCTGCTTCCAAACCCTCCTGACAATGAACCAGTCCAAGGAGGGGCTCCCCTGCCTCCCTGGGCTGCAAATGTCAACCACTTACACAACATCCTGTCCTACAGTACCCATGAGAAGCACCTGCCGAGGCCACGCACACCCTCGAGGCCTCCACCCCACATCCTCAAGAACCACCTTCCACCTCCTTCACGGAGCAGATCCCCACCAGGCTGACCCACCAACACTCACTACCCCTCACCTACTGCTTGCTAACGCCAACAGCTCCATCGGGTCTCCCCAGGACCTGTGGGAGCCAGCCAGCCCTCATGAAGCCCCTGGCTGTCCTCTTCCACGAAGGATGCAGGATGCCTGGCGCCTCCCTATGTTCTGGAGCCTCCGTAGCCTTCCCCAGCAGCCAGGCTCTGCACAGTCAGGGTCCCTGCCCTCCGACATTAGCCCAGGGGACCTGGTGCCCCAGTATTAGCATTCAGTTAGATTTCATCCAAATGCCATGCTTAGGGCAGTGCTGTAGAGACCACGGCATACCTGCTGCAGCACTGAAAGCACCATCACCCAGCGACGCCTCGCTAGCACAGGGTGCCCAGCCCGCTTTCTGAAGCTCAAATGTCACACATCTACTCTCAGAAAATGGGTTGGCTAGAGAAAAATTTCACTCTCAATTCAGACCCCTTCTGCACATCTGCACGTCCACCCTCAACACTGCGTGGGGGGTCTCCTGCTGCCCCTGCTGGAACATCTCAGCCTCACAGCCCCAGCCCCAACCCAGGACTCCACAGCGCATGACCCAAACCTGCTCAGGGGCCCTCACAGCAGCAGCGCCAGCTGGCCTTCCGCCCCCAGATGCTGTACCCTGACAAGAGCCTGCACCAGGGGGTGCTAAGCCTGCTCCTGCTGCCAGATGCAGAGCCTGACCTTCAGCAGAGGTGGTGCCAAGGAGACAGCATGGCACCAGAGGCTTTGTGCCCACACTGGTAAAGCCCTAAGGTGCACTGTACCATGTGGAACACGTCCTCAAAGACTCACCCTCTTTCTCAGGCCCATTTAGCAAGTCCAGCTGCTTCCTGGGCATTTGCACACACCCCTCATCCCAAGGGCATGCCGACAAGAGGAGGGCAGAGCCTGACACCTGTTCGGTCTGTGGCTTAGCAGACCGCACTGGGCCCTGGGTTACACAGTGGCTTGGCACAGCCCTGTGCGTGACAGCAGGGAGACAGTGTGGACCTCCCTGCCCGCTGGCTTCTGAGCCTAGGAACTGATGGGAGCGTGGCTCCACACTGCAGGTACTCCCTTGCCACACTTCAGGGCCTCTGACTGATGCAGCAGCACGGCCTGTACCTCCAAGGCTGCACACTCGACATGTAAATAAAAAATCACCTCTTTTCACTAATATTTCCAAACTTTGCATTCTAAGGAACGCTAAGCATGCTGTTAGCATTTACGGGTGTCATGAGGAACTATACAACCAACGGCATAAACTATACTGATTGCTCAAAAAGCTATTTCCCCAAACCAGTTAAAAAAATTTGTTTAGCATATTCAAAGATGAAGCTAAACTAGCTCCTATTTTCTACCTCATTTCAACAATCATCAAATGTCATCTTTGAGAGAGAAAAGCAGTGTGTTGGATCTGTCAAAACTGCAGTCCTGTCCTCCAGGACACACAGGTGCGGCCTGAGCTCCAGGTCAGCCCAGGCTGACGGTCCTGCCAAGCAGAAGCCCCCCTTGGAAAAGGGGCGAGAGACCCACAACACTTCCCTCCCACTTAACCCAGGCGTACACACGAAAGTCCAATTCTAACAGTTCAGAGAAATGAGAAATCAAAGCAGCAGCATCCAAGCCCCACAGTGTGCCGCAAGGCCTGAGGGACAAAGAGCACAGGGCAGAGGTGACGCGGCCTACCCAGCTCTCCTGCATCCTTCCCCTGCGCTCTTCTCCCTGGCCTAAAACGTCTGAACACAAGCAGGGCTGACTCCTGTTGCCTCTCTGAAACAAAGGTGGAAAACTACAAAGCGCAAGTGTTATGGCAACATTCATCTGCAGCATGGAACAAATATACTTACATCTTTTGCCATGTTACCAGATCCAGGAAATCAAGGCTATGGCTGTGCACCCTCCACAGAAGAAAGCTGATTTTTCTGGTAAAAAGGAAGGAAAGACAAGTAATGAGTAAGAATGAAAAAAGAAGTTATAACGGGCATCACATCTCAAAGGAAATGTCTCCCACCAGCACGTGCACGGCCTCCAGCAGCAGGGACCTCCCCGCAGGATCTGGACAGTTGAGCTGGCCCAGCAGGTCCCGAACTGGGAACTCAGCCACCTCGCCAAATGGGCACACGCCCCACGGGCACCGCTGCAGCGTGGCCAGCGCGGGACCACAGCCTGGCTGGCAGAAGCACTGGGCTCCGGGCTCCCCCTACTTGGGCGCAGGGCCCCAGGTGGCACAAGGCCGCACCTAGGTGTGGGGCGCACACCGGCGCGGGCCCTCACCTGGGCACAGGGCCCCGTGGGGTTGACAAGTGGCCCCCATCCCCGCCCACCCACCCCGACCTGTCACTAGGCCCGGCCTGACCCCATGGACCCCCACCGCCCTGCAGGCCCTCGGGGCCCCAGCGCCAGGGAGGGGTCGAGGTCGGAGTCGGGGTCGAGGTCGGGGCAGTGGCCAGGGTTGGAGTCGGAGTCGGGGTCGGGGTCAGGGTCCAGCGCGCGGCCGGCCCGGGTCGGGCCGGGCGGTGGACAGGCTGAGCCGCGCGGGATGCAGCCGGGGGCCCCGCACGCCCCGCATCCCGCGCGCCCCGCACCCCGAGTGCCCCAGACCCCGCGCCCTGGCCTCTGTCCCCGCACCTGGCTCCGGGCGGGCGCGGGGCACGCGGCGCCGGCCGGGAGGTCCGGCCGTGCGGGTCGCAGCCCTGGGCCGGCGGCGCCGGGACGCGGGCTCACCCTGGGCCGAGCGTCGGGCCGGCGTGACGTGCGCGCGGCGCGGTGACGTGGGCGCGGCGGGCCCGCTCCCCACAGCGCGCCTGCGCGCCTTTTCGCGCCTTCGGCGCCCTTCTTCTCCTCCTCCTCCTCCTCCTCCCTCTCCTCCCCCTGCCGCTCCGCTCCCGCCGCTCCCGCCAGAGTCGCCCGCCCTGGGGCAGGGGAGGGGCACGCGCGCGTGTCTGGGTATGCGCGTGCGCCGGGCGCGGGCGGAGTCGGTTGGCTCCGAAGAGCGCTGTGCGTGCGTACCTGGAGCAGAGCCACGTGTGTGCATGGTTGTGTGTGCATGAGGAGTAGATGGCTACGTGCGTGCATGGCAGAATGTCCCATGAAGAACAGATGGCCACGCGTGTGCCGTGAGGAATAGAGGGCCACACGTGTGCATGGCTGTGTGTGCCATGAGGAGTAGAGCATCCACAAGTGTTCATGGCTGTGTGCGTGAGGAATAGAGGGCCATGTGTGAGGACCAGAAGGCCACATGTGTGCCATGAAGAGTAGAGGGCCACACGTGTGCATGGCTGTGTGTGCACAGAAGAAAAGGGCCAGATGAATGCAGATAGGCATGCCCATAGTTATGTGAGGGGCTGGCTAGATGCACACCCGTGCGTGCACATAGAGAGGAGGCCATGTGTATGTACATGTGTTGTTGCACAGAGGAGAATAGAGTGTTAGAAGGGACCAGGTGGATATGTGGGCACAGAAGGGTCTGTGTTCACAAGGGTGTGTGCTTGTGTTTGAACAGGGAGGGAAGGCCAGTTGTGGGTGTGATTTTGAGTGCCTGTGTGTACACCATGGGAGTGGAGGCCAGGTGGGTGTGGGTGGACAGATATGTACTGGAGAGTGAGGAGAAAAGGAGACCCCTGCCCCTGTTCAGCCAACAACCTCCACCCATGCAGCCTGCGTGGGGATCCCCAGCACTTTCCAAGTCCTGGGCATGGTGGAAGGCAGCCCACGGGGAACAACTGGGAAAATGGGCAGAGGAGCTGCTTGTGCCCCTGCAAAGGCAGTTTCTTAGCAGGCTGGGCCTGGTGGATATGGAGCCCTGTGGACAGTGCCGCCTCCAGCCACCACCCCAGTGAAGGGCGACCTGGCCTTCGAGTCCGCCCAAAGGTGAGGGCATCACCGTGGGTCCTGCATAATTAAGGTCAACCAAAGACTTTAAGGAATGCAGAATACATGACATCTTACAGGACACCCCTCTCACACCATTTCACATGTTAACCACTTTTGTGATGACTATGCCCACTCTTCCCTATCCAGGGAAGCTCCCACCTTCTTAGGCTGCCAACAATTTAATGGTCATTAGCTTCTTTGAAAAAGAAGCCACACTTCATGCACTGGTACTCAGGGAAAAGTCGATGAGTCCAGAGTGGGAGCCAACCCAGAGAAAGTCCTCCTCTGTGGTGGGGTCTGCTTGCCATTCAGGGTCCCATTTATTTCCAAACCTACACACTGTTTTGCTCCTCAGAAGGGCATAATTTCCCCATCTGTTCCTATTTTATCATAGGAATTCCTTATTCTTGGCCAAATTTAAGTACCCCACCCCACAAGGCAGCAGTAAGTCTCTGTCCAGCCACCTGAGCAGCAAGCTCCTCCTGGAGCTCTGAACCCCAGAGGCAAGAGGATCTAACTCAGGAGCAGAATATGGGACTCAAACCCCTTTTTCCAAATACAAGATTCTGGGCCTTCAGCAGTACTTACACAGGTTGATAACTATCTGATAGGACTTGTGCTCAAAAGTCACCTTGCAGCTGGAGTTGGTGCCTCACCAACGAAGTTCCTTGAAGTTTTGGTTTGCTTGGGAAAGGGCAAAATGTTACTCCTGCTCTATCTGTAGTCTCCTACCCCACAGAAAACCTACTTCTAAAAGTTCCAGTTAAGAGCCCACATACTTCGATGGGATTGCTGAAATGCAGTCTCCTTAAATAGCCTGTTACGCCCCATAGTTCCCTACATCGCAAGCACCCAGCACATCCCTGGAGAAACACAACGCTTACCCATGCATGCAGGTGTTGATGGTCACATCCCAGTGGCTGCCCAACAGCCCTGCAGGTTGGAGAGAGCTGTCCTGTCTCACACATGTGAGTGCCAAATCATCCCAGGGTCTCTGGGGCTTGCTGCACGCAGGTGGGCGGGCATGCTTTATTTATTAGAGGAGGGTGATGACCCATCTTTCCCACAAGATATCCCTGAGATTTCTCTGTGACTGGGTCTAATCTTCAGTGTCAGGGCATTACATGAATTCTTCCTTTTGGTTTTCTTCAATGTCACTCGTCTTTCCTTCTGCCTTTCTTATTGTCCCTTTGTTGGGTTATCAAGTTTCTCCTTGGATTCATCAAATGTTTAAATGCAAATAATATACCAAAAAACATTTTACACTGTACTTTGAGTAAATTGTATGATATATGAACTTTTCCCATTAACAATTTTCTTAAAGCTCCAAAGGACATTTTGGGCACAATTAGGGAAGATTTTACATGTTCCCTATGTTAGGCAAGAAGAAATTATTTTGCTAGGTATGATCATGGTATTGCAAGCAATATGAGATTGATCTTACTCTTAGAAGCATGGTGATGCTTAAGGACATGGATAAAAATAAATTTCATGTTTATGTTAAAAGACTGTGTAATATATCATTGCATTTATGTCACATTATAAAAAAGCAAAATTTGAGAGATAGAGGACTGAATAGCAGTGCCTAGGCTGGGTTGGTTCCAATGGATAGCAGGATGGAATGGGGCAGGGGCATGACAGAAATACCGACAAAGTATTAATCTTGCCTGATTATAGGTTTGGATATTTTAGCCTTCAATCCCTGGAAAGTAGCCACTAACACCACGAATTTCTTGCTTGATCAATGCCTATTTCCCTGGGGGAACTGAGGCAAGCTAGATGGTCTATGATAACAATAAAATTAACAGAAAATTATTGATTTTGAGGGAAGTCCTGGAGACTCTGAAATTTGCAATTGGTGTCAGAAATGAGAGTGGTGTTGAGTAACCCCAAATTTATAGGTGGTATTATTAGTGACTGGGCCTGGGGTTCTCTGCACTTGTAGTGAGTATCAGAAATAAGGTGGTTATTGGAACTCCAGTATAGCAAAACTGTTCTGTATCTTATTGTGGCTGCAACCTGAATCTACATGTGTCAAAAGTCACTGAATTGTGGACTTCCAGGAAGATGGCAGAGTGATGAACAGCAGAGAAAGAGCTTCTTCAGGATTTACAGTCCAGAAGCTGGAATATAACAACTGAGGAGAAGGAGGAGGAGGGAAGCAGGTCTCTGGGACCCAGGAAGGATCTGAAGCAAGAATCAAAGCTCATGGGGAGAGTGAAGAGGGAGACTTCAGAGAAAAAGAAAAAGAAGGTAGCAGACATCACTTTCTCCCTGAGTCTGGACTCATTGTGTGGGAGGGGTGGCAAAAACGTGCAGATGTATTGTGACTACTGGTGACCTCAGAGGCCTCCACCGAGAAATGCACCAGTGGGACGGAGCAGTGGGTGCGGTGAACTGCAGTGGCTGGTGAGTTATTCAGGTTCAGACATCCCCTAGGAGACGGTGATTGGTCAGTAGCCATCTTGGAGAGGGCCAGCTGAGCTTGAAACTCAGAGCAGCTGCAGACCAGCTCCATCTAGTGGCTCCCAGTGTCAAGGTGAGGCTGCCAAGTGCAAGTCAGCAAGAGGTCAGGGAGCCAAGTTCAAGCCAGCCCAGAGCCAAGTTCAAGCCAGCAGGAGGCACTTGGAGTGTTACAGGCTGAACAAATTGCTTTTCAGCCTCACAGCCAGAAATCAGCCCAAGCTTCAGTGGAACTGAAAGTGCAGGCTAGCTAGGTTTAGTCAACTCGGATCTGGATTCTATCTGCCCACGTTGTCTACCAGTGACAGCAAACACACACCTTGAAGTGGATACTTTTTTCTTTTTTTAAAATTCTTTTCCTTTCTGTTCTTATTTTTGTTTTGTTTTTTCTTGTTTATTCCTGTTTATATATGAGTGTGAATATAGTTCCTAGGGTTTTTTGTTGTCATTCTGTTCTGTTCTTGTTTTTATTTATCCCTTCTCTTTCCCTTCTGTCTTTTTCACCAGTTTCCCAAAGTTTATGCTATTTTCCTTTGTCCTCCAGCCTTACTTCTAATCTTTTACTCTTCTATTTGTGTATTTTCCCCCAAACCCTTTAAAATTTTCTCCCCTGAGGGTAAAATAGCCATATGGAGGGCTGATTGACTGCATACAATTTTCTGGTTCATTTTGCATTTTCTTATATAACTACAAACCTAGTTCATATAGTTAAAGTTGGCAAATTAATAGCTCCCACAGTTTGTCATTTCCTAGACTGTTTGATGCTATTGGGTGCTATTTTTATTACTAATTGTACTATTTTAGCCAAAGTAACATAATTTTTCTAATCAGGTGTTCTTCCTAGTATACCCAGATTGACATTGCCTAAGGATCATAAAAAATACTATAGGCCAGCACCAAAGAACCAGGGCTTGGCCAAGTAGATAGCAACTTCTCATCCCCAACAAACTGAAGAGGCAAGCTATTGCAACAGACTCGAAACACAAAAGTTAGCTACACCTGAAAGACATCTCTGAGAAGTCATTTTCTAAGGGTTCTAAATTCTAGCAATAAAGCTACTTGCCATAAGCAATTTACAAGCATCAACCCAGGAATTAAAATTTTAAAAAAAAGAGAAGACACTTAAACAAGATGCAACCTCAGACTTATAGCTCACCAAAGGCAAACCCAGGGGGCAGTGAGGAAGAAAAATTCAAAAGTTACCCACCTGGACTCTTTGAAGTGGTAATAGCAGAAATAACAAAGCAGAATAACTAGGCAAGAGAAAACATCAAATCAGAAATAATTTCTCAGGTAATGACAGAGATAGTGACCATAATGAAAGACATGGTTAGTGACTCTAGAGCAAAAACAGATAAAAAAAATAGAGGAACTTAGGAAAATGATGAAAGGCATGAAGACTCAATGTAGGAAAGAAATGGAACTCATGAAACAGATTCAAATAGATATCCAAGAGATTACAAATTCCAATGAATGTATATACAGCAGAATGAGCCAATGCAAGGACAGAATATCAGATATAGAAGGCAGGATTGTGGTTGGCGATCATGAAAAGAAAGATTTTTTAAAAAATAGCAAGGGGCCATGAAAAAATCAATCCAACAGCTGCTAGGTAGTACAAAGACGGATAACATAATACTGATTGGAGTCAATGAAAAAGCAGGAGACAGCACAAACGACATTAAAAACCTGTTCACAGAAGTGCTGGCAGAAAACTTCCCAAGCAAGGAAAAAATTTGACACACAGGTAATTGATGCATATAGGACTCTAATTAACCATAATTAAAAAATTCTTCAGCAAGGCATATAATAGTGAAGATTCCAGAAATTCAACACTAGAACAGAATATTAAAAGCTGTTAGAGAAAAGAAACACAACACCTATAAAGTGAAGCCCATCAAAATCACGACTTCTCAACACTAAACCCTAAGTTCTCAAATCAAGAAGAGCTTGGAGTAAAGCATTTTAAGTCCTAAAAGAAAACAACCTCCAATCAAGATTGATGTATCCTGCAAAACTTTCTTTCAAAACTGATGGAGAAATAAAATACTTCCATGACAAAGAACACCTGAGGAAATTCATGACCACCAAACCAGCACTCCAGAATGTTCTGAAGGACATACTAGAAAAAAATAATGAGCATTACAACTCCATAAACCCCAGCAGAATGAATCTACCAGGCAAGGCAAACAATTAAACACAGGGACGAAAAAGGGAACCAACAATAGGAAATTAGCATGGCAAGAATAAGTCAATGCATATCAATTATAACCATCAATGTCAACAGTCTCAATTTACCAATAAAAGAAACAGACTGGCAGAATAGATCAAGAAGCAAGATCCAGCAATATGTGGCATACAAGAAACATATTTAATTCAAAAAGAAATTTATACTTGCTCTTCATATTTGGGCTAATAGTGAAGGTCAGTGGTCCTTACCTCTTTTTCTCTTTGTTTTCTTCAACCCAGTCAGTGATCCATAGCACCCCAAAGTGGTTGGAGAGCACATGATCCCCAGTAGATAGAGTCAACAACCTTTTCCAGCTTAAAGAAGCTATAGAAGACAGAGACCTCCATTCCCACAGCACCCCATAAAGTATTATGAGGATTTGTGTCTCTCGGGGGGAATAAGGCATAGCAAAGCTGGCTGGGGAACTAGAAATGACTTACTGTAATGTGTTAATTACAAAATTACAGGACATGTGTGCAGATCAGTTCCCAAGTCCTGCACATGAAATTCTCACAAGAATTCAAGCAGATTTTCAATAGGATGTCCTAGACCTGACATCAGCCTGAGCTGTGGGATGCTGGCACTAATTCTCAGGACCTGGAAGTAGAGGTTCTCATAGGTTTCCTCAACATTTGGACAGCATGAAAGAAAGGCAGCCATGAGTATCCTGTGCTATTATAACTTTCTATGATAGCCCATGCAGTTTCCCAGACACAACATACAGTTTTATCTTTGCTCTCCCTCTTTTTTTACTTACTCAGTTCAACCTCACTCTGCAGAGCCAATCTTTCATTCTTCATTTTTGCTTTCTTGAATAAACTTTGCCAATGCTACAAAAAAAAAAAATCCATAGACTGAAAGTCAAGAGACAAAAAGCAATACTCCATGCAACAGAAACCCAGAAGAAAGCAAGGGTACCTATTCTATTTGCAGACAAGGTAGATTTCAAACCAAACCTGCCTAAGAGAGACAAGGTTGCTACATCCTTGAAAGGGAACAATCCAAGGGAAAGAGATAATCATCATAGATATGTATGCACCAAATACCAGTGCATCAAACTATATAAAATAAATATTAACAGACATGAAAAATTAAATAAGCACTAATACCATTGTAAAGGGGCAACTTGATATCCCAGTGTCACAAGTAGATAGATCAATTAGACAAAATTCAAACAACGAAATCTCAGAACAGAAATAAACTTTTTTTTTGGTACCAGGAATCAAACTCACAACCTCATGCCTGCCAGACAGGCACTTATGCCACTGAGCTAAATACCCAGCCTTATTTTTTTGAGACAGGGTCTCATGATACAGTTCAGGCTGAACTCACTTTGTAGCCCAGGCTGGTCTCGAACTCACAACGATTCTCCTGCCTCAGCCTTCCGAGTGCTGGGATTACACACGTGTGCCTCCACACCCAGCCAAAACTAAACTTTAGAACAAATGCAGTTAGTAGATGTCTGCAGAGTGTTCTACCTCACAACATCAGAATACACGTTCTTCTCAGGTGTACATGGGATGTTCTCCAAAATAAACCACATACTACCTAATACAACTTAATTAACTAAATGAAAAGGAATTGAAATTATCCATGCATATTGTCAAACCATAGTGCCACGAAATTGGAAATCAATGGCAAAAGAAATCACAAGAACTTCATATATACATGGAAATTAAATAACACCCTCCTGAACAACCAATGGGTCACAGATGAAATTAAAGAAGAAATTATAGACAGTTTCTACAACTAAGCAATAATGCCAATGCAACATACCAGAACTTACGGGACACAATACAAGCAGTCCCACAATGGAAATGTATAGCAATGAAGACCCATATTAGAAAAACAGAGCAAGTTCAAATAAACAACCTCAGGCTTTCAGAAAAATAAAAGTCAAGCCCAAAGCTCATATAAGGGAGAAAATTTTATAAAGATCAGAGGAGAAATCAATGCAGTGGAAACTAAGAAAACAACACAAAGAATCAATGGGTAGGAAAAACAAATATAGTGAAAATAGTCATACTTCCAAAATTGTTGCACATGGGCCAGGGATTTAGCTCAGTGGTGTAAGCGCTTGCCTGGCAGGCGTGAGGTTGCAAGTTCAATCCCCGGTACAAAAAAAAAAAAAAAGAAAAAAATTCTTGTGCAGATTTAATGCAATCCTTATCAAAGTTTCAAAGCATATGTCACAGAATTAGACAAAAAATCCTGAAATTCATGTGGAATGATAAAAGACTTAGAATAGTAAAAGCAATTCTGGGCAACAAAGGCAAGGCAAGGGGAATGACAATCCCTGACTTGAAATTATACCACAAAGTTACTGCAATAAAAATAGCATGGTACTGGCAGAAAAAAACCCCAAAAATGCAACAACAGAAAAAGCCACAAAAACAGCAACAGGAAAACAGACCTGAGGCTCAATGGAACAGATTAGAAGATGCAAAAACAACTCCAGACATACTCAGCCACTTTATCTTTGACAAAGGAGCTAAACACCTTCTTTGGAAGAAAGACAGCCTCTTTAAGAAATGGGTCTGGGGCCTTCCCTTGAGCCAGGCTCCACCATGGGGATCAGCAAGAGACTCATCAAGAAGACAAACCACACCTTGCTGCGAGCCAGCTGGTGCGTGGGCTGGGAAACCAGAAGAACACCCCACCATCACCACCAATAAGCAACTGGCTGATTCAGAGGACTCACAGTGAGATGATAGCAACTGAGGTGAAAGGAATAGCTTGAAGCTTGTGTTATTTGATTGATTTTGCGGGCCTGGGGATGGTGGTCTGGGCATCTATTTGGAGGATGGCAGTGAGCATTGTGGCAACTGTGGAGGATTTCCTTCGGTCCTGTATTTGAAATCCAATGTTTTGTTCCATTTTATTGTTTTGTTTTATTCCTATATCTGGTAACTTTAGTAACTATTCTGAAGATAACAATACGCAGCATAACAACCATTGTTAAATTACTATCATCTTGTTTTGAAAACCTATATAGAGACTTCTGGGAAGATGAAGGAGTGGTAAGTAGCAGAAAAAATAGTCACTCTGACAGTCACAGTCCAGACACTAGAATATAGCACCATGAGGAAGACAAGAGGGAGAGAAGTGGGTTCCCTGACCCAGGGAGAATCTGCAGTGTGAATTGAAGTCCACAGAGAGAGTGAAAAGAAAAACTTCAAGGAAGAAGGCAGTAGCCAGCAGCACCTTTGCTCTGAGATGGGACTCACGGCATGGGAGGAGCTGGTCAAACCTGGGAATGCGCAGTCATGGTGACAGTGACGGCTGGTGACCCCCGAGGCCTCTGCAGAGAGATGCAGCAGTGGAGGGGAGCAGCAGCCATGGAGGACTGCACTGGCTGGCGGTGAGTGCAGAGAACTTAGTCCTCCCACAAGAGAAAGAAGAGCGATTAGTGGGGAGCCATTTTGGAGACAGGCCAGATAAGCCCAGAACCCAGGACTGCCGCTGGCTTTATCTAGCAACTCCCAGCTGGGCGCAGACCCATGGAAATTGCTTGGACTGTGGCAAGCCCAGTGAGTCTGGTCTGAGGGCAGGCCTACTGAGATTACTACTGCTAGCTTGCTGGGACAGAGCAGCATGATCCGGGACTCTGTCTCCACAGGTATGTGTACTAGTGAACCCAGAGAGAATCCTGGAAGTGAACTATTTCTTTCTTTCTTTTTTTTTTTCTTGTTCTTTTATTGTTTTCTTTTTTTGTATGTTTTTTTCTTTCTACTTTATTGTTTTTATATGAGTGTGAAAGTGGCTCCTAATGTCTTTGAGAGTGTGGTTCTATTCTTCCTTTTATCTCTTCCATCTTTCTTTTCCTTCAGTCTTCTGCACCAGTTTCCCCAAGATGGTGTGATCCCCTTTTGTCTTCCAACCTTACTTCCAATCTCTTTCTCTTCTTCTACTTCTCTGTTTTCTCCTTAGTCCATTTTAAATTTGAATGCTTGAGGGCAAAATTGACACATTACAGACTTATATATTGCATGTAATTCTTTGGTTTGTTTCACATTTTGCTATATAATCACAAATCTAGTTCACAAAATTAAAAGTTGCAAATTAAGGGATAGCTCAGTTTGTTGTTTTTTAGGCTGTGTTTGATGCTATTGGTACCACTATAGCCAAAATTAACATAATGTTTCTAAACAGCTATTGGTCCTGATATTCCATGACTGAGAGTAACTAAGGGTCACAGAAAATATAGTGGCACAGCACCAAATAACCAGGGACTAGGCCAAACAAGCAACACTTTCTCATCTTCAAAAAAACAGAAGAGGTAAGATCTTGCAACAGACTCAAAACCCAAAAACAAGCTATGCTTGGAAGATACCTCAGAGAAGTAATCATCACCTAAGGGTCCTAAATATTGCCAATAAAGCAATCCATCACAGGCAATTTACAAGCACCACACCAGGAATTAAACTAAAAGAAGAGAGAAAGTAAAATGAGAAAACACTTAAGCAAAATTCAACCCTAGACATCCAGTTCACCAAAGGCAAATGCAGGGGTCAATGAGGTGGGACAATCTGAAAGCCCTCCACCAGGTCTCTTTGAAATGGTAATAACAAAGCCATTGAGTGAGGCTCTGGAAGAAATGAAATCAGAAATAATCTCTCAGATAACTACAGAGATTACCACCAAGATACACACCATGCTTAGCAATGTCAGAGCAGACACGGACCAAAAAAAAAAAAAAAAAAAAAAA